>JAUCMU010000053.1:3214594-3227979 GCA_032275025.1 Enteromius treurensis
AATCGTTTGCTCTTCTGCCTTTGCCTCTGATAACGCTGTTAGCTGGTCCTGACGTTGCTTGTATTACCCTGAGCTGGCATAAAGTCCCTTTGCACTTGAACTCGCACGCTTCACGTACTCTCTATTCACAACACGTACAATTTTCGTATATTTCTTAAATAATATTTTTCAATCATTAAATAAAAAACAAAAAAGGGGCAGACAACTTAACTGCCATATAACAAACAAAAATGATTGTGGGTTGGTAGTTGTTGTTCTCGGTGTGAAAAGTCCTTTTAATCTTGTTTTTCCAGTGGATTTGTTTTATATATTAATATTGGGTGTGCGTGTTCTGAGTGTCTGACTGCAGCAAGCAAACAAGGCTATCTGCAATTGTGGTTGTATCCATCCCTAGAGTGGGAAGGAAAAGTAAATTTGTTCTTATTTAACCGGAGCTGTCCATTCGGTTCCGCCTCAGTGGGTTAAACCCAGCGGAAAGTCCTCGGGGAATCTGTTGCCGCCCTCCCGCATTTCGCCTTTACCTTTCTCGCTTCCTCTCTCGCGCATTATTCATAATTTAATCTCACATTCCCTCTGTGTAAATACAGCCCTTGCCTTTTCGTCCGTCCCTTCCTGTCAGCAAATACACCGCTTCAGTGACATGAAAAATCCTGTCGGCTGGTATTTTTAAAACATTATAATATTATAATTTAATAAACACGTTTGAACTGCTCTTTCGCTCTTCGTTAATATATTATATGTGCGGGTATTTCCCGCATTTGCTGCACTGAAAATCTGTGGAACTGATGGAAGTATGATAGCACGTGTTAAAGCAGGGTGTCTGCGGATGATTAAAGAGCATTAAAATGTCTTACATTCACTTTTTAAGCTTCATAAATTCACATTCACAAATTTAAGGCCATAAAAAGTCTTGAATATCTTTAGTAGCATAGAAATTAGTCTTAAATGTAGTTTACGGAGGTCTTTAATAACACTTTTATTATGGCAGTTTCACGCTGCTGAGTTAAGTGAGCTCTGAGATAAAGACGCAGTGCTGCATGTAAATGAAGTGCGGTCAGAGACGCCTTAAACTTTGCCACTGTCAAGCGCTTTGGTTTTTTTATCGGCTATGCATGAAGATCAAGAATCAACTTTTGAGCTGGAAATACAATGCATTATATGCTGTATATACATATATTTAGTATAAAGTTTAATTAAATATACTCTGATTCAGATTCTTTGTCTATTCAGTGTTAAAGACTGCATTCCTTTCTACCAATTTATATTGTCTAATAACGTAATAATAATAGCCCTAATAACCTTTTATACTCGACATATATAATGCAGTAACACATCACAATTTAATAAATAAATATAGCCTATTAATATATTACATTATACTACTTTTACTTTTTAATCTTTGATTTTGGTGCTGAAAATTTGCATTAAATCGTCCTAAAATGTCTTAGATTCAATGTAATATAATATTAACATCAAATTCAGTATTCATGGCAAATAAATAAATAAAATTATCATTTTAAAAAATACAATATATTATTAAAGATTCACACAATATTATGAATATGCAAATCAACTATATAAGAAGCTTTAAATTAATATTTGATAGAAATGTAAAAAAGTGAACATTTAAAAAAATAATGAATTTTATTAATAAAGCTGTAGCTTGATAGCTAAAACCATAATTAATCAAAATATTATTTCGTGAACGAAATGTTGTTCATTTTTCGACTTATTAAACAATCCAGGAAAAATCGTATCACAAAAATATTAAGCAGAACTGTTTTCAGCATTAATCATATGACACTAAAGTGAAGTGAGCTTTGCAACTCAGGAAATCAGTCTATTTAAAACTGATATTTAAATTATAACAGTATTTCACAATATTACAGCTTTCACTGTGTTTCTGATCCAATAAATACTTTGTGTTCATGGGAAAATTTTTTGAACAGTAGAGTATATACACGAAATATGCCGTCTTATTAAAATGCATTATTCAATGAGATAAAACATTAATTACATCCAATGGGAATCTATTGGATTGTAAAAAGTGGGCATTTCATATCATAACGAAGTCAGGTGTTTGCATCACGTTTGCATCCGGAGTCCTAGAGGTGATGTGGGCACAGGCAGGAAGTGGCAGCGTGATCCCGCAGAAGCAGTTTCCTGTGTTCCCGTGGCAGCACACGGTAGATGTCAGTGTAATGAAGCTTAACGGCCTGTCGTGACCCGGTGACCTGTGACCTCACGCCGCAAGCAACTGATTGATTGATGGATAGATAGATGGAGACACACAGCAATGCTTCTGCTCCTGCTGCCGGCCGACCGCTGTGTGCATCTGACCCCTCATAGCCTTTACCTAACAGAGAAGTGACAGATGACACACCAGCACACGCACACACACAAGTCAGGTCCTTCCCTCTGCAGTCATTTAGATGTAGCAATCTGATCAATACTGTGTTTCCTCTCAGCAGGTTGTGCAGTTTCAGGCTTCTTTCACATTTAGCTCGACTGCTTGGTTTAGAGCCGACGTCTCACACAACCTTTCTGCCGCAGGTCTGTTTTCTCATTGATACATGTGGTTCTAAAGTGTGATAAATTTGTGTCATCACAGTTTCCTGCAGATGTAAACGGCGTGTACTATACTTGTCAGCTCTGAGAACTGGCCAGGAAACTTTACTTTACTATTTTACTTGTGTCTTTCTGTGATTTGTAAAATTATAAGAGACACCAGGGCACAGGCACCCATTTGTATGTAAAATTGTATTTTATTTAAAAATATGGATATAATATAGCAAAATAAAATAAAAAAATAGATTTTGTTGTAGATTTGATATGACATATACATTAATATTTCTATTACATATAAAACAAACCCAAATAAAAAATGTGTATAAATGTATGTATATAATAAATGTGTGGGTGTTTAGCTTTTAAATTATGAATGATAAATAATATAACACACACATATAAATATAAATAAACTGTACAACTATATAATAATGTAAAACATTTTCTATATTAAAAAAGTATAAACACATTCAAACAGTGAAAAAAGGATAAATTAAGGATATTTAATTTACTTTTGAATTTACCCTTTTTTGACTTTTTTTTTGTGCAATCAATTTACAGTATTTTAGCTACATTGAAGTAAACAAATTTAGTTGACTAACTTTCTCCAGTTTATAAAATGTACCTAAAAGACATTTACAACTTACTTTAAAAAGAAATTAGTAATTTCAATGTATTATTTTTTCCAGTGTACATACATAGTATATTAAACATTCTCTCTCTGTGTATATACTCCTATATCAAGTTTTAACATACATGTTTGAAAAAAATTGTTTGTTTAGTTTAGTAGGTCCTGGTTAATCTTGTCAGGATTACTCAGCGGTAATGACCAGCTGACTGGAACCAAACTTTAAAGTCAGCCGGATACAGATCTGAAAAGGCGTCAGATCTCCGGCCACCAGTTCATTCTTGATGTGATTATGAATACCTGTCGGCACAGGTTCAGTCTCGTCCGCTGTATAAAGACCAAACACTGTGTCTTAATTAAGCAGAAGAGATCACAGCCCACAGAATGACATCAAAGGCCCCCAAACTTCCTTTCATTTCAGGCCGAGCGATGAGAATAGGCATCTCTGTCTGTCTGTCTAACATAAAGCGAAGTCCACTCGAGCAGAGGACACGCAGATTTACTCAGCTAACCGCCGAACGCAGCGAAACGCCTCCTGACACACGTCCTGTTTAATGTCCAGGCATCAAAGCAGAAACTCCCCGATGGACAGGCACACCGGTTCGTCCCGGGCAGACGGAAACATCAGAGGAGCTAAACAGAATGGGCTTCAATTGCTGGGTCCAAAACAAGTTTGATTCTTCCCCCTTCACCTGTCAGTGAGAGTACTAGTCGCATCTGTTTAACTAGGGTTAGTTCTGTCATTCACTCCCAAAAACTTGTCTGACTTACTTTGTTCTGTTGAAAATTAGACTAAATTTTCTCTAAATTTATATTATTAAAGTCTCAGGCACACAAATCCTTTATTATATATACATGCATATAAATAATTATATATATATATATATATATATATATATATGTCACAGAGCCACAAGCCACACCCCTTCGGATCTCTATGTACCAGCCCCCTTCATCCACTCTCAGTCACCAGACTTCTAATTACACACACCTGTTTCCTATCACCACTACTGCATATAACCATGCACCTCACATCCTTCTGTGTCTGGTCTCAGTGTTATCATCTGCTCCATGCCGGTCACGCACCTTCTCCTTTAGGACTCAAAAGACTTACCTGATTCCTTCTCTGCAACTTTATTCACCTCTGAATCTTGGAATTCAGATAAGACTGAATTTATGTTCTGAAGATTTCCTGTTTGAAGACGTTCAGTTGAATACTGACCTTGTTTCTGATTATCCCTGAAGAAATGCTGAGTTGAATGCATATATTTAAATTTTTAATACTTATATATGTATTTATTTATATATTCATTTATTTATTTATTTGTGCTGACAAACAATTAATTGTAATTATTAACATGCAAAGTTTTAGTTTATATAATATGTGTGTGTGTGTGTGTGTGTGTGTGTGTGTGTGTGTGTGTGTGTGTGTGTGTGTGTGTGTGTGTGTGTGTGTGTGTACTGTGTTTTTTGTGTTTAAAATTATGACATGATGACAAAATAATAATTTCTGGCTTCACTATCCTTGTTTTATGCATGTTTTTGGTCCTTGTGATTTAGAAGATAACATTATTTGGCCAAAAGATTTCTGAAAATATTTTAAAAAATAATAATTCATAAAATATTAATACTAATTAAGGTGCAATCTCAAATAAAAATAAATTCAACATATAAAAACAGAAATATTTAAAATATTGAAAAATGGGGAAAAAAATTACTACTTACATAAAATAAAATATGTTAAAAGAACATAAAAAGAAACCCTAATTTAAAATATTAATTAACATTATATGTGTGCTCATGAAACTGTAAACATTTTTTTTATGAAAAATTAAAGTACAAAAACCTGATATTTAGATATTTAAGTAAACTATGCAAACACAAGATCCTTCATTTATTTGGGCTTTGGATAAAGTAGGTCTTTGCGAAGAAAATGACTTCTATAACTTTTACAAACCCTCCAGGACACATTCACGTTGATTTTTTTTATTAACATGTAAGCAGAGACATCCACTAATGCGTTTGTTAAGGAACCTCATACCTGATTCTCATTCAAATCCACTTTATCAGCATCCTCCAACAGATAAACCTCCAAAACTCCTCCCTTCATATCTCAAAACACATGAATAAGTAAACAGACATCTAATGTTTGTAGGATTTTCTTATCATCTTGTGGAAGTATCCCATGCCTGACCTTTTCCCTGGAGGACGACAAACACAACCCAAATCCATCTGCTGGGGGTCTCAATCACTGATCGCGCCTACACACACACAAACACACACATATGATTATAACCTCTACCTGGGTCTCAGAAAAACGGGTGAAGCAAATATCAGCAATCTTCACAATGACAATCACCACCATTAAAAATAAATTAAGATTAGTGTTCCTGGAGTCTCATGATGCTGGAAATATCAGTAAGCAGAATCACAAATTCCCCCGCTGTCTTTTAACACCACACCCACCAAGGACGCTGAACAATAGCCAGATAAGGCTTTCAGATCGCATTTTCTTCCAAATTTCTACTTCCCAGCGGAAAGGAAAATGCAGTTTTTTCCTGTTTGGAGAAAAGAGCAACCAGATCTAACAAATAATAACGCTGTCAGACGCTGATTTGGCCCTGCGCTCGTGAGCTAGACTCAGTTGGCCGCTTGTCTCGTGTTGCTGTAGAGATGAAGATAACAATGCAGTTCACATAGAGAACAGGATGAAGATGGGAAATATGAGTGCGGTTCTGCTGATACGATTGAAACAAACGCTGAAGATCTGTCTATGATAGAATGTTGTTTTTGTGTGTTTAGAGGTTTGTGTTCTGTAGGCCTCTGAGTCATGAGTTCACATGTCACATACATTAAAAATAACATATTTTTATAAAGTATACAGTACAGGCCAAAAGTTTGGACATACCTTCTCATTCAGTGTGTTTTCATTATTTTCAGGACCATTTACATTGGTAGATTCTCACTGAATGCATCAAAACTACGAATGAACACATGTGGAGTTATGTACTTAACAAAAGGTGAAATAACTGAACATCTTTTATATTCTAGTTTCTTCAAAATAGCCACCCTTTGCTCTGATTACTGCTTTGCACACTCTTGGCATGCTCTCGATGAGCTTCAAGAGGTAGTCACCTGAAATGGTTTTCACTTCACAGTGAAAGTTAACAGCAGCTCAGATCAGAGACCAGATAAATGTTACACAGAGTTCTACGGCGACGGATGGATTCCACATGCCTGGTTCCCCCAAGGGTGGGCGATGTCGACCAATTTGGCATCGTACAATGTCTAATGTGAAACATCGCGATGGACGATGGCATCGTCGTCGTAGGCTGTGGTTGTGGGGGGGATGGGGGGGGGTTAGTTGTAACCAAAACACCAAGCCCCGCCCCACGACTGGCAAAAAGACAAAAACAGTGTTGAATCAGCATGGCTACCACAGCATCCTGCAGCGACATGCCATCCCATCCGGTTCGCGTCTAGTTGGACGATAACTTATTTTTCAACAGGACAATGACCCCCAAACACACCTACAGGCTGTGTAAGGGCTATTTGACCAAGAAGGAGAGTGATGGAGTGCTGCGGCAGATGACCTGGCCTCCACTGTCTCTGGACCTGAACCCAATCGAGATGGTTTGGGTGAGCTGGACCGCGGAGTGAAGGGAAAGGGGCCAACAAGTGCTAAACACCTCTGGGAACTCCTTCAAGACTGTTGGAAAACCATTTCAGGGTTAATAATAATAATAATAATTTATTAATAAATGATATGCTTAGGCATTGTTAAACTAGTACTACAAAAGAACTGCACAGTGCCTACACTTTAAAACGGCAATTCAGCTAAAGTTCTTGGCTTTTTTTTTCTGAATCTAATGGCTTTTCTGCTTCTATGGCATTATGGGATAGTCTGCTGTCTGCATAATGTGTTGCAGGAAACTGCACACAAGAATGACTTAAGGGACAGTGAGACAGTGTTTTGTATATGAAGACACCATTGTGTCACGTCTAATGATCTAGAACAAATTCAAGTGTGCTTTAGAGATAACCAAGTCAATATTTAATGACTTTGATGCTTATTTCTCTGTAGAAATGAAACCATGAGTTGGAAAAAATTTAAACATGGGAAATTATGGATTAATTTGACTTTCAGCTGCTATATCAAACGGCATATTTACTCTTCCAGGAACCACGCAAGATTGTGAGTCGAAAAAGCTATAAATCGAATAAAATGTAATAAGATTTATGCTTTAAACTTTGTTAATTAGCTATTAATCAGGATAAATTAAAATATTAATAATGATTAATGAAAAAAGATAATCACAATATACTCTCCGTTTTGACTGAATATTTATAATTTCCTGGATTTTTTATGGAAATCAAGACAAAAATACTGGAGGGGGGAGAAAATGCAGTAATGTTGGCCTAATCCACATATTCCTTACAAATGCACTAAGGTGACAAAAAAATAAAAATACAACAAAGCCAAACTGAACACATGGAGACAAAAAAAAATGGATCAATCCTAAATATGACTGACAGAGATGAGAGACTCGTGCATATATTATAATGAGTGGTTTTCCCAAGTTGTGAAAGTAAATCTGTAAATGATCTCAACAGATTGCTGTAACACTTCCACTCTTATCCAGCTGTTAACTGCTTCATGTTAGCGTTTATGTTGTCCTGTCTGTGCATTCAAATCCTCCTAAAACCATATAAATGATCTAAAAACATTCCATTTTAGCATTTATGAATTTATGACAATGTTACTTTTTTAATGTTAACCGAATGTTCTAAAACAACCAGTAAAAGCCTGTACACACCGGAAAGAATACCGTCAGTGTTTTCCGCTGTTCATACCCAAGTGATTTTCACTGACGATGAGCCGACGGCGCTTCATGAAAACAGAAAAACACAAGGTGGTGCTAGAAAACTTTTTTGCATCTGACTCACTTGTCACACAGAAGAAGAAGGGAGTCACAGCATGGGCTTGTCAAAACCATTCACTTGCTTTTTTGTTAACAACATTTATTGTGATCTTAAAATTCAAGAGTTTGCGCTTCCTCATAATCAAGAAGTATAAAGTTTAGCATATTTGGCGTGCTGTCCGGGGGGGCGAGCCAGAAGGACGGCGGACACCGAACCCTAGAGGCTTGAACCCTAGCTAGGGCTAGAGCTTGGCATCCGGCTTGGGCTTTGCATGCCCCCCAAAAAAGCTAGATGAGGACAGCAGGGGGGTAAGAGCATGCTGGACGGGTCAGCAAGACTTCCAGTCAAGTCACTTTTATAGCGCTTTTAATGATGCAGGTTGTAGCAAAGCACTGAAAATTATCAAGTAGGAAAATAGAGTGGAGCTTGGGCGGTAGCGGGTTGTTGGAATGAAGGCTGAGGAATCTGGTACTCGCGGAGGAAGGCAGGCGAGGATGTGTCTTCGGTCGTGCGATTCCGAAGAATGCGCAAAAGGCGAGGCGCGGATGGAAAGAGAACGGGACTATTTATAGTGGGTAGCAGAGGATTTGATTGGGCAGGTGTAATGAGGAGATTGATTAGGTGATGCAGTGGCAGCCATGATTAATCGACCGCGCTCCACTCGAAATTAGTTTATTTGCAAAAACTTCACTTATATTTAAAGGAAAATTTAATTTCACTCCTTAGGGGCCCTCCTCCCACTTGGGGCCCTGGTAATTTAGTCCCACTTTTCACCCAACTACGACACTCCTGTCACCGATGTTTAAAACCTCGTGACTAAACAAAGGGCGCCAATCGGAGAGTGCAAACTGAAGCATAGAACACAAAGTGTAAAAGTCATTTTAAAAAAAAGCACCTCGGTTTCCTTTTTTTGGGGGGGGGGTTTGACGCGCTGCATTACAAACTGTCTGACCAATGAGATTGCTGCTTTTGTTCACGTGCCTGGAGCTGCTGAAGCTACAGTACATGACTCTGTGGTCCTCAAGCCCAAAACGGTCTTGCCGAGCACACGTTAAGTGGACGAAAATAATGCACCTGGCAAGATGAATGTAAAGCTGCTGGTCTTGTTAGTTTCTGCAAATAAAGAGCTTGAACTGCTTGAATTTTTTTGCCAGGGTAGAAAGTAGACCCTTCACAGATTCGATTGATGAGGGTTAACTAATGTAAATGCTAATATTTTGGTAAATGCTTCAGTTGATTTATGTATTAAATGGTGTTGTAGGTGGTTGTGAACCTCGAGATTACAGGGGGCCGATGGCCACTGCTTGTGCATAGGGCCCAGAATTTGGTGCTACGCCCCTGGTCGGCGATATTCGCACACAATATCCGTCCTGGTGTGAACAGGTCTTAATACCTTAACATTGGGGGCAGTCATGGCTTGTTGGACTTGAGTCCCAGGACCGGCAGGGATTGTGGGTGGGGTAGTGAATAACCAGAGCTTTCTCCATCTTTTATACCACGACTAAGGTGAGACCCTTGAGCAAGGCACCGTTCCCCTCACTGCTCCATATGTTTGTGTGCGTGGTTGTTTACTTCTCACTGCTGTGTGCACTTGGATGGGTTAAATGCAGAGCACAAATTCCTAGTATGTGAAACCATACCTGACCTCAAGTCACGTCCTTTCCTCCTTTCCTTTTAAAATTTTAGATGTACGTGCAGAACGTTGTGGAAAGATACTTTTCAAAGTAATGCATACTCAAAAAAAAAAAATAATTACGTTACTTTTTTGGAAAGTAATGCGTTTGGCTGCTACTTTTGAGTAATTTTTTTCATCTGGGCAGAGCTTGTTTGTTTGTTTTTAATACAAAAAGTTCTTCTTCAGCACTATAACACCACAGTCATTTTCTATCTAGAGCTCCTTCAGCGTTCTTTCATAAGCAGAGGGATATAATTCTCCTTCACCTGTGCGTAAGTCTCCTCTGCCGCTCGGTGATACCCAGCTTGTCATTCCAATGTTTTGTTGCCCTTTTTTGATCATCAAAGATTCAGGCGCTGGTTTACCAGGATAAAACGCAAGAGACAGACAGCCTTTCATGAAATGTATGTGTCTGGAAGTTTAATGTACCAACAGGAGCACGCTGGAGCTATGTTAGGTCATGTAGACTTTTTTGATGGACGATTTCAAGGCCGTGCTGATCTTCTGGAGAAGAACATGTGGATATTCATCTGCTATTCTGTTTTACCCGATCAGGATCTTCACGTGATCTTTACTTAAAGCAGAGAATGACCAAAATATCACAGTTTGAGTCATTTTACAGCATTTTGCAACACCTTCTTTAAGTTGAAATGCCCATTATTAAATATTTCTTTTAAACCTTTTCTGTATCAGTGAAAACCCTTCATTTTTACACTTTACTTATAGAAAAAACGTTAAAGTTTAAATATTTTGTTTCTTTATTTTCATTTATATTTTTATATATTTAAAAAAAATTATGTTTTACATTTATTAAATATGTCAAGTATATTATTTAATATTATTTAAATATTATATAATATATATAATATATTTAATATTTAAATATTATTATATGTGTACTATAAGTATTAAAACCATTGTTTAATATTAAATAAAATATACAAATATTTAAAACATTTTAAGTTAATTAATAAAATAATATATTATTATTGATTATTATTACTATTATTATATTAACAAATCAACAAGTTTTCATTTTATTTTATTAATTAATGTTACTTCGTACAAGTTATTAATAATAAATAGAAATAGTAGTAGTAGTAGTATATAATTATATAGTATATAATTATTAAATACTAATAATTATTATATATAATAGTATAATAATGACAGTCAACATCATCATCATCATCATCATCATTATTATTATTAAGAAGATTTATTTAGTATAATTAATTAAATATTAATAAATAGATATTAATAAATGTTTAATTATATTACTCCATTTTGCTTTGTCGCTTTCACAAACTGGCCAACACATTAATAGCTGCTAAAATATATTTACCACAGTATTAACATCATCTCAAAATCTCAACCCACTGACTCATTTCTACCGTCACACACTATCACACGTCATATGGGCCAGAATTACCGTTCTTGACTCAGGATTTGTGTCTGACGGTAAACTACCCTCGTCTGTGACATGTGGCGGCTCTAAAAATGGCCACCGGCTTGGTAATGTGGTCACACGACAGCACCGAGCAACTCCACCCACGGGAAGACCAGCCCAAAATCTCTCCATCTGCTCCCAGAACACCGTCCCTCTCCGCTGAACCCACGCCAAGCCATTCGCACCAATGCCGCTTCAACAGTGTTTTCACGCAATGCAACCTGCTGGCATTAGCTGAAGTCAGCGTGATGAAGCAGCACATACACTGAAATCCGCTCCTGGTCTGTTTGTTTTGTGTTCACGCTTCTATCCCAGAAGCCCACAGTAAGGGTCAGATGTTTAAATGTTTTTGCTGACATTATTCAGCAGTTGTCTGAATCACAAGCCAGACAGCAGCAAAGCAAAGAAGCACTGCAAATGTGTCTGTGTGTGTGAGAGGGTGTGTTTATGTGGTTTATGAGGACACAAATTTGTATAATGACATGGGTATTACAATATGTAAATATGTAGGTTTTACAATATGAAGGTGATTTATGAGGACATTTTCGGTACCCCCCGTAATTCAAAAGGCTTAAAAAACATACTAAATGTTGTTTTTTGAAAATCTAAAAATGCTCATAGTTTCCTGTAAGGGGTAGGTTAAGGTGTAGGGTCAGTGTAGGACAATAGCACATACAGTATGTACAGTAGAAACACCATTACATCTATGGAGAGTCCCCATAAAACACAAAAACCAACATGGATGTGTAAGTGTGTAAAGGTGTGCGTGAGGATGTGTGTGTGTGTGTGTGTGTGTATGTATGTGTGAACACTTGCAGTTAAATGCTGCATTCCCATTTTTGTTACACTAGTGTGTTTTCCTGACACAATTCATTGTCCTGTTTTTTAGTAATCACAGGCACTTTCTTTTTCCTCTTCTTCACTGACACTGAAACACTTCTCACGCACAGAGGTGTGAATTCATAACTGCCAGGCTTGTTTGAGGAAGAGGCGATTTAGCGAGCACAATCTGTCTCCTGTTGTTTTTTTACGTGGTTTTTGTGTGTGTGTGAAACTGCTGATGATGGTTTAGATTCAGAAAGCCCAGCGGCAAACATCTGCTTGGGTTCCACACAAGAAAGCAAAAAACAGCAACATCACACAAGCGTCATCTTTTTTCTGCGTGTTTTTTTTACATGCACACGCACATATATTTGGGAGACCCATAATGCTGCTAAGAAGTGAAATTAAGACTAGTATCTTATGAGGATATTCAAATTTGATTCCATTTACAATTTTAATTTTGAATTTATCCAACCACCCTAATTAAAGTCTGCCATGTTATATCTCTCATGGGCCAATCAAATCGAAAGGATTTTATATTACATAATATATACAACATATAATCTTAAATTAGTAATACTAAAATAAAAACTTAATTTAATAAATGTATTAATTATAGTAATATTTAATATATTTTTGTATTTTTTATATAATTAAAAAAGATCAATTATTATGTTAGTAATAAGTAGTAATTATAGTTATACCATATAATTAGGGGTGGGCGATATAACCAAAATCTTCTATCACAGTAGAAGCAATTTTCCACCTCGATAACAATATATATCACAATATAGCAATTTGTATCTAAAAATGTATAAATAAAAATTCAGATACAAAGAAACTGTTTGATATAATGTAATTTTATTTAAACTGAATTGCAGCAATACTTTAAGTAAAAAAAAACCATACTATTTACTGTATTGTACGTTTAATGTTTTTTTCTCAGCACAACAGGTACTAACGTCAGTTTTTAGGTGTGTAAGGCCACGTTAAGCATTTATAACGTTAAGCGTTTTAGAACGTCCCGTTTCCACCGCTGGCTAAAACAGTGCTCTTGCATACGTTGTGAATCACGTTCATTTAATTCGTATCACTTTTCCCTGCACCTTTTACAATCTCCTCGTTGTTTGTTGTTGCGTCACATGTAAGCGAACTCACCGCTGCTCACATTAAGACAACAATACGACAATAATGATGGTATGTTATGTCTTGTAACTGGTAATTTTGTATTTTAAAAAAACTAAAATCAATAAATTGTAAAAGATAAAATTGAATGCATCACATTATAATGTATAATATACAGCTCAAAAAGTAAATAT
>JAUCMU010000053.1:3247329-3260165 GCA_032275025.1 Enteromius treurensis
TAAAAGACATTATACTCACTGCTTCTGTAGGTGAGGCTGGATCATGAATGATTTGCGCGAACATAAACGCATTTCGGATGATCAAGGGTGCCTTTCCAACTTCAACTTGTGTGTGAATTTCATAACCAGTTACGAAAATAGCGATAGAATAATGTCACTAACAAAAATAAATAAAAAATAAAAAATCTTGCATTAGAAAAGATTTATAATTACTTATGTCCAAGCTGGATGCCACAGGCTTTTTGTTAGTCCTTTTGCAGCCTACCTGCATGCCCCGACTGTAACCACTGTCCATTCTTTTACAGGAAAATTGTTGTTTACTTATTTACAATGATTTACAATCATTTGTTTTGTTTGTGTAATATTTGCTCAAACACTGGTGTTTGTAAGGCTATAGATTATTATTTTACATAAAAAAAATAAGTGTTCTGTTCTCAATTAGCTTTTTATTTATTATAATTTTTTTTTAAATATTAAATACACAACAAAAAGTACCGATAAGAGTACCATTAAAGTACCGGATCCATAAGTGGTTCATCATGTGACTTTCTCATCACCCCCTGAATTTGGTGCTTATCAGTGTATTTCAAAGCTACAAAACAGATTTTAGTACTTTAATAGGCTGGTATATTAACATTATATCAGATAATGAAATTACGTTATTAAACTGTAACTTTAACTTAAAACCGTAAAACCTAAAACGTTGTTACCATATTTTTTTACGGTCACATTCCGGGAACCACAGCTTTTTTTACAGTGTAGGATAAAGTGACCAGACATGGACTACACGGTTCATGCAGTATGTGTTGGATTCACTAAAAAGAATTGATTCATAAGAACTGTTTGTTTGTGAAGCAAATTACACTTGTCATGTTGCGTTATTCTTGTACAAGAGATTTGTACAACATGTCTTGCCATTATTTTGCACTGCACAAGCAGTTTATTGTATCACAACACAAATAAAATAGGATTTATTAAAGTTTTCCATTGCAAATAATCTAAAATAATCAACATTTTTACCCAACCCTTCCTCTTCCTGCCTTGGTGTATGGTTCTTTGGCCGGAATAAACTGCAATTCAGGTAGACTTCATGCTGATACTCAAGCATCCAGCTCTGCGAGACTAGCTCTACTCTGGTAGTTGATGTAGGGTCTACACATCGTTCCCGTCTACAGTCCCCATGGAAACCTGCTGCCCACACAGGAATCAATGCAGAAAGTTTTCAAACCCTGATGCTTGAGACTTTCCATCCTCACTGTCCTTCTCAATAAATGATCTGTCAGTATGAAACATCATACTCACACACACACAACCTGACAATACCAGACCACAGGGAAGAGATAAACTCCATACTCCATATTCCTGTCATTTTATATTCATCCAGTGGAATCTCATGTGACACTACGGAAGCACAGAAGGTTTGTGGGTTCATGTACACCGGTCTGGGAAGTCATCCCCGCAGTGGCTCTTGGCCAAATCACTGTCACAATAGATCAGGTTAAATTTATCTTCGAGATCATCACTCGGCTACTGCTTCATAAACAGACCTAAACATACCTACACCGAAGCTGGATGCCACAGGCTTTTATCCTCTTTTGAGAAATTGAGATTTAACTCTGAATAATTGCTCATGCTCACACAGTGTATGCGTTTAGGGATTTAAACAAACCAATAACCCTAAATATAACATTTTGGCTTGATTTAGATTTTTCTTCTAAATTGCATTAGGAGACACGAATGAAACGATCGTTAACACAACAAGAGTACAGAGATGTAAAACTATTGTAGATGTAGACAGTTTGATCATTAAAGAGTTTGAAGAGATCTGGCATTTGATTGCACTCTTTAATTTATTCAATAATATAGTTTTTAAGTTTTAAGTTTATTTACATTTTGTTTTCAGTTTTGCTTAGTAGCATTTAAAAATGTGTAACAGTATTACACCATGTCCTACAATACATGAGACGCGACGCCACAACACACAATAAAAAGTGTCTTTTCCGTGTTAAGCAGAGTTTTTGTCCTAACTCGTTGCGACAGCAACACACAAAATTTTGATTTTAGAAACTGTTCCTATTTCTGCGTCGGCACGGCTGGAGCAACAACATACAAACTATGTTAGTGATAATCTCAGATACTGTGCTTTATTCAATTAACATTGACAATTAACTTGTCTAATGTGAATTTAAATACCATTTTGCAGGATATTTAAACCCATACTAAAAGCAACAATGGATAATTGACTTTGAATATCGGCAATAAATGAAAGCAAACTTCTTAAAGCAAACCAAATTTCTTGTCGCCGTAATGTCGTATCTGGGTAGCACACAGTGTTGAGTGTTCTGGACAATTATTTTATATTTAATTTAGACATTTTCATTATTGATTTCTGTTTTTAATTTAGTTTAGTTCAGACACATTCTTAAAATCATACACAATCAAATTATTGTTATAATATGAAGATTAAATTTAGCATGAAAGACTTTTAACTACTGTTAACACTTTTTAAGGTGACTTAAAAGAGGAAAAAGTGAAGTATGGACCTACTTCAATCAGTCATTTATTTACTGTATAACAGTAAATATATATCGGTTCTGCATATCGGTTATTGGGCATATAAACATGCAAATGATTGGTATCGTATCGGTTATATCGATCACTATTTCTAATTCAATTTCAATCTTGACAGGATGTTAATTTTGGTTACATGTGAAAGAAATCCTCTTTGTGTTAATGTTGAGACCTCAGCAAATGTTCTCATTAAGGTCTAGGAGAACTAAACTGAATACTCTCTTCAAAAATATTCTTTGTGATTTTTCTATCTTGATGTGTTTGCCCATTTGTAACCAAGTTTATCATACAGTGCTTCACAGCTGTTTTCGAAACAATAAGATTTTGATTTTGAAAATGATTCGATTCTGTTCTAATTGAGCCGCTTATGAAAGAACATCTGGAATGTTTCGCAGTACGCTAACGAATGACAGTTTTGTGGGTCACAAGTGAAAGTTTAAACCGTGTTGAGTGAACACTTAGTGATTAGATTGAATTGGCCTGCTGGAGTCCCTGGGGGGAAGTTTTGCATGAGTCATCTTCATGAGACAGCACAAGGAACACCACAACATCACACAGTTTCCTCAGAGACAAAGCTTTCCAGTCTGCTGAACAGGAAACTAGGCCAGCAGCCACTATCTGGCTTGACAAGATCATTTACAGTGCTGTATCTCTCGCACTTGAGAGGGGCACAACTGTCCAACCGCTGGGATAAGTCCATGCAAGAACAGATGGATGAAAAGACTTACTTCACAAAACTCATTAAATAAAAAGCATTTTTACAGTGGTGATCTACAAGATATGTTTATGGCATATGGTGTAAGATATATATAAATTCCTGTTTCTCAATCTGCGAAATCCCATGATGGCACTAAAAATAGAGGCTCTAAAAAGGGTTTGCAGTCTGATGCAACAGGAAAACCTGTGCTTCTTCAATAATACCATGATGCACACTGATAAAATGGGTTACATTTTTTTTTTTGATAGTTCACTTTAGACATTCTACTAACTATAAGTGACAACATGTCAACTAACTCTCAGCAAACTAGTAGATTGTTGAATAGGTTTAGGGTTATTAGAATAAGAAGACACATACTTGCAACGTTTCTGATAGTCGATTGTATGTTGTGAACGTTAGAAGATACTAAGCAGACAGTCTACTAATATTCTAATTACTGCTAGTTGATATGTAGTCTAAAATAAAGTGTTACCGTAAAATGAAAAAAAAATGGTAAACTAACATTGTAATCATTCAGTCATTTCGTACCATTACAGTCCTTTTTATGAGAGTATAAGGTAACATAACACAAGAAATAATTTCTGAAAACTAGTATCTTTGGGACCAGAATTTCATTTTTGAATTTTGTCATTTGAAAACAGTCTTAATTGCGAGTGATCTTCCAGTCTTCTGTGGCTACAGCGCTCTCTGGTTGGGCAAGAGTTTGGGAACGAAAAAACGACAGAACTAATGCTAGAACTTTCCACTGAGATCTTCACGTAGCCGTTAGCATGCCTGCGTGTCAGCTCTGACTTCTGTCCTGCATTAAACCTCCATCCAGCCAGAGGCGTTCTGGGTAATTTGCAAGCGTCTCTTTAGTAAGGCACTCTCTGGAGACAGAGAGGAGCGCTGGGATGGGCCTTTCTGAAGCGGAGGGGATAAATATAACCCGCTCTCAAACGGGGCATGTGCTGCCTCAGAGGCTGCTGTTAGCAGACTGGGTGGGGTAACAGGTCGTTACTGTGAGTCACAGGGACACAGTTATTCCGTCATCGCAGAATTCTGTGAGCTTAAAATAAGTTGGAGGAAAGGAATTATACGAGCAGAGTGTCGGGTATGGTGAAAGCTGTCAGTCACAGACCTCTAGAGCACGACTTCATCGTCAACATAGCAACACAGTCTGTGCACTTCGTAATTACTTTTTAACTAGCCTTTTTCACTTGCTTTCCAGTTAAATATCAAAACCTTCTTTAAAAAGAGAGATGCATTTACTTGAGATTGTAACATTGCTTAAGGTATTAAGATTTGTTTTCAGTGAATGCACTTTCATATGAGCGAAAACAATGCTTAATATCTTATGCAGTGTTGCATCTCAAGTAAATTTGACTTGTTTTAAGGATTTTCACATTATTTATCTGGAAAATTATACAAAATGCTTATTAAGTAAAGGTCAACAGTCTCCGTAGATGCTCTACTTTGGCACTCTATAACGTAATGTAATGTTCTATGAAGCAACTCTATACTGCAATGAAACACTCTATAACGTTACTCTATACTATATGGTGCTGTATAATGTATTTCTTTAAAACAGCATAGTCTATAACCTGACTCTATACCGCAATGCTTTATTATATAGCTCTATATACATAGAAGCGTGGTCTATAACGCAATTGTATGGCAAAATAGGGTGTAACTCTATATAAAGCATCTCCATACCTCAACACACTACAGCACAACTTTATACCATGACACTCTATAACACAATTCTACAGCACAACAGGGTCTGTAGAGTGTCTCTATATAGCAACTTGCTCTGCAATGCAACTTAATGGCGCAACACGCTCTTTAACACAATTTCTTTATGTGACGCTCTATAACGCAACTCTATAGTGTAGAAAGCAGAAACATGCTACAACTCTTATGTTAATTTAGACCACAGGGCTCTATAATGTAACTCTATATAGTACCATGGTCTATAAAGCAGCTCTATACAGCAGTACATTGTAACATCACGTAACGCAACATTATACTGCAGAGCAACTTTAAACACTCTCTAATGCAACGCTATGGCGTAACATGATTGTACCATGACGTTCTATAACACAACTCAATAGCAACATGCTCTACACTATAACTCTATGGTAAAAATGTAAATGCAAAATGGAAAAGAAATGATACACACTACAATGCAACATAATATCTATTATATAGACTCACTTTATTGCAATGTAACATATCCTTTATATCGGTGTACAGAGCAACTCTATACCAAAACACACTTTAAAATGCAACACTATAGTGCAACACACTTTATAAAGCAACGTTATAGAGCAAGCCTATACTGCAACACACCCTATAATGCTACTCTATACATGACAATTTATAATAAAATTATGGGGCACAACACACTATACAGTACCTACAATGTGGTGCTCTAAAATGCGAATCTACAACACTAAAGCGTTCTTTAAAGCAACTCTATACCACAACAGATTCAGTTGTTACAGCATAACAACTCCACAGTACAATGGTATAAAAACAACTCAATTTTATGCAACACAGTTGATCTGCACTGACTCTTGGAAACACAGCTGCTGCTGCTACTATGAAGACAGTGTGTGGACTGTGTGTATTGTTAGACGTGTGTGGGGGGGTAATAAGTTCTCTAATACTTCACCAGCCTCTTGGGGAAACATTAGCAGGGCAATTAGCCATTTGCTCTGTGGACGTAAATGAACCTCCTGTTTGGGGGTCTCTAACGATGTGAATTTATTAACCAAACGCTCCAATCCTCTCGCAGACACAAACTGGGTGTTCTCGGGGTGTTTGCATGCTAAGAATCCATATGGATCATTTTAATTGCTGTTAATGGTAAATTAAATCCAGGCCGTTAAAGCTGCATGTTCAGTCTCTGAATTCCACAGAATTTTGACCCCGTCCTCGACATGAACACTGGAATGCATTGGAATCTCAACGATTCCCCCCAGGGCATGTTATCTATTATATATGAGGTTTCTTCTGAGCAATTATAAAAAGCAGAATGTTATCTGTCATTACTCATTAAAATAGGACCCTCAGAGCTGAATTTAAAGTAAATGTTTGACCTGTTCTCAATTAGAATCCACCCGGCCACGTTAAAATCCAGTCAAAAGGTCTCCTAAAGTGAGACAGACCGCCAGAGAGGAATCAAACAGCTACTCTACAGTCCGTTTGCATAACAGACAGTAAACAGCCATGAGTTTAAATCGATAAACTCTCGTAATGAAGTCAGAGGATCTCTGAATGTTGGTCAGGTCTGGAGGCTTCTGGGGAAGGTCAGGGAATCGAAGGGCGAATCTGCTGGGAGAATTCCAAGCAGCTCCTTCAAAACACTTCATCTGCAAGCGAAAGAGCCAAGCTGCGTTCTTCAAAAACAATGAAAAGATCTAATTATCATTCCATATTTCCAGCCCGCATGCACGCCAATAGGCAGGGCCTGAAGTGGCCTTTGGGGAGAACTGCATTCAGTTGGATGCATGAACAGCTGCTATTGTAGAAAAACCGTGAATTTGACTTCTGCTGGCTCTACGTGCCACTAGCACAATGCTCACTCTCTTGTAAGCCACTTTGGTACGAAAGTGCGAATATCGTAAATAGTTTTCCATGTGTTGTCTCAGTAGAACTACTAACGTTGGAGGAATGCAACTTCAGGACATTGCGCAGAACAAACAGAGGTTTCCGAAACAGCGCCAGTTCAACTTGGCTGTGTGTCTGGCTATGAAACGCTTTCAAAAGTCGTGGAAAATTTGAGAGTGATGGATGAACACAACTGCATGAATCCTATTATGAAAAGTCAAGGACAAAGCTGAACTGTACTCTGTTTAACGGATGTGAAATTAAGCGATGCTGGAACGGCTGATTCAGGCATTACCGAACATCTGCGACTGAGTAAATGGATCAGAATTCCTGACGGTATCTGGTCTGTTCAGTGACTGTATTTCTAGACTATAAAATACAAAGGAAATATTTTAAAACCTTTCACAGAAGTGTGGTGGAAAATTAGGATATGTGACCTTGGACCACAAAACATAAGGGTCAGTTTTCGAAATCGAGATCTGAAAGCTTTCCACTGATTTATGGTACAGTATGTTAGGATTGGACAATGTTTGAATTTGAAAATCTCAAAAAAAATCAAAAATGGCCTTTAAAGTTCTCCAAATGATGTTTTTAAGCAATGCATAATACTAATCAAAATACACGCTTGAAGACTGCTTTGAACTTCTAGTTGCTCTTTACTCCACTGAAACATTTAACTTTACAGTTACATCAACATAATGTCTTGTTGATTTTTATAGACTATTAAAACTGACCCTATATTAACTGTCTTTATAAATGTGTCTGGGCTATTTATGAATGATTTATTGCATATATTTGCCTCTACATTCTTTTATCTTAATATCGGCTGTCATATCTACGTACAACTCTTTTCAAAATCCAATCACCTGATAATCCTGATAGATAAAATCAAATCCTGTAGATTTTTTTCATAGAATACCCCTTTTTAATCATAAATATGTCACTCAGGGAATGTAAAATTGCTCATCTACATGCCACAGTCTAACATGAAACAGCATTCATAAGTTCAGAAGCTGTGATAACTGACATGATTTTTTCAGTGCAAATTGAGCTGCAAATATCATGCTGTCCAGTGGACAATTTGTTCTCAAAACGTTCTTATTAGATGTATTAACGTGTGATGGATGGGCCTGATGCGTCAGTCTGGAGGGAAAGGAAGCGTTTTTCTGACTATAGGCCTTGTGAAGGCTTTTGTAGAGCTGTTATGTTGTCATTGGCAGAGCGAGGTAAGACGGACAACGCCCTCGACCAACAGCCAAACCATTTGGCACCAAGTTTAGGGAGCTTCTGGAAGAAGCCGTTATTCAAACAGCTTGTGAAACACGTCTCCTTTTTTGGTCGTTTTTTAATTTTTTTTTTCTCCCCCCTTAGTTTTCCATGATGCAGTGCAACATCAGGTCGGTGGGGTTTCAGCACAAAGACCCTTTCTTGCAACAGAAAAATGACTTTTGTTAAGACTCTTTACTTTATTTGCTCAGTTTTCCTTTTTCCACCCGGGCCCCCATCCGCCCTCTCCCCTCCTGTCGGCCCCTCCTGTCTGGCTGGATTGGTTGGGTGCCTCATAAATGTTAAAAAAAGCAACTCTCCCTCTCATGAGCACAAAACCACTTCAAGGACTGCCACAGCAGTACACAAGGCAGTGGTGGTTCTGTCTGTGTGGTGGAAGGGAGAAAATCCTATCCCTTCCCGTCTACCTCTCCGCCAGCAAAACCATAATGACTCAGTTGAGTTAATCAGCGGAAACGAGCAGCGTTGACAAGGTGTTACGGGCCCGCTGTGATTCATAGACACACATACAGCACACGTGCAACTAGGTGAGGGAACTCTGAGTAATTGCTTCACTGAAAGAGCATGTTTGTTTGAGATTACAAGCTTTGTGTTAGTGCTCTATAAACATCCAGCTCTTCAGGCACAAAAGGTAAAATGAAGATTTACACACAGACACATTTACTAAATTACTTAACTTCAGTAATTGAAGTGACTGCATTTGGAAACAAAGATGAAGTGCATATGAGTGCATAGCTTGACTCTAGGGGTCAACTAAAAGTCAAGTCAAGAATCTTGGTATGATTCTGGAGACAGACCTTAGTTTGGATTATTGTAATGGTTTCCTCCCTGGCCTTCCCAAGAAGACTATTAGACAGCTGCAGCTCATCCTGCTGCCAGGATTCTAAACCAGAAGATCTGTGTACATCACACCCAGCTTTAGGTCCTTACACTGGTTTCCAGTAATATTTAGAATAGACTTGAAAGTGTTTTTACTCGTTTATGAATCCCTCAGTGGCATAGGGCCTAAATACATTGCAGATATGCTCACTGAATATAAACCTAACAGAGCACTCAGATCAATAGGATCCAATCAGTTTGTGCATTTATTAAATGGGCATCTGAACTGATTGCACTATATTGTATGTGTAGAAATTTTCTATTTTTAACTGTTTTATTCTCATTTTAAATACATTTTTAAATAGTTTTAAGTTTTTTAATGTTTTGTTTTATTATTATTTTTTTTATTTATCTTATGATTTAATTTATTTACCTTTATGTAAATCACTTTGAATTACCATTGTTTATGAAATGTGCTATATAAATAAACTTGTCGTGCCTTAATAGTAATAATATTTTATAATGTAATATTATTAGCATTTATTAAAATTATTAATTCAATATAATAATTACAATTTAATCAATCTTCTTAATAATATTAAAAGTAATATTTAAAAAAATAAACATGCAGTTGATTAATAACTCATAATCTTTTTTTTTTTTTTTTCAAAAAAAAAAATATTATCATTACTAATATTATTAGAATATTTAAGCAAATTAAATTTTACACTTATTCCTCAACTAATATTATGTTATTTGTATTACGAAATTAGTCTAATTAATTATTTTTTTCCCAATGAGCAGTGGTGGGGAGAGTTACTTTTAAAAGTAATGCATTACAGTCTTGCATTACTCCTTAAAAAAGTAACTAATTACGTTACTTAGTTACTTTTTTATGGAAAGTAATGCATTACTTTCCTTTTGCGTTACTTTTTAAATATGGGCAGAGCTTGAGTGTTTGTTTTTAATATAAGAAGTTCTATTTATAGCAAATGTAAAGGCACACCAAAAAGTGTCACGAATAAACCTCAGGTTTCAATTCACATCTTTAAAGCAGAATACAGGAGAAGAAAGTTCAAAAGCACAGTAGTTCATTTTTGCTTGTAAGTATGTTTGAACTGGATCATTAAATGTCAGCAGCAAGGACATTGATTAATAAAATGGGATTAGATACATTTGTGTAATTTAACTATTGCCCGTTTGCGTCATTCAAATTCATTTTGATGAATACTAAATCTGTTTTTGAGAGTGAGATGAATTAATGCACATTCACATTCAGTCTAGAACTACATTGTACTCACACACCGCACACAATGCTCTATTTTTCTGATTTCTCCCAACATAGAGTCGGGAGACCTGTCAGCCAATAATTAAGAAATCAAAGTAACTGGCGTTACTTTTTTTTAAAAGTAACTCAGTTATATTACTCCAAAATTAAAAAGTAATGCGTTACTTTACTAGTTACTTGAAAAAAGTAATACTATCTAGTAACTAGCATTACTTGTAATGCGTTACCCCCAACACTGCCAATGAGTACATTCTTCATGGTAGTTTTTGTCTGATTCTGGGAACCATTTGAACCCAAAGTACAGTACATAAACATTCACTTTAAACTTAACATCCAAACACTTTTAGTGTTTTGCATGGATGAGTACTCAGGTTATTGACATTTAGAGGCTGTCTTGATGTTTGCGGTGTTCAGTGGCGGTTTGGTGTAAAGAACATGGAGTTACAGAGATGGTGTGCGTGTGTGTGTGTGGGGGGGGGGTTGTGCAGTAGCTGGCCGGGATGGGTGGGGTTAGACACACTTGTCCTGTGGTCACACACACACTCTCCATCTCTGCCTGTCATTAACTGTGACTGATGGCTCTAGAATGGCAGCAGGAAACACTGGTCACACGAACAGCGATTCGTTGCAGAGCTTAAGAAGGTTGTGGCTAATCCAAACTAAGTGGAACTTGATACAATTTACGACTATATAATATAACAGCCTGTGTGCTTCAGCTCGAATGACACCGCCCTGCTCTTATGGACCATGTGAACACTTGATTATGATTAGTTAATAACAGCATTCTGTGGTCAAATATTTTACCATAATATGGCAAACATGCTCGTTTTGTCTTTCATGACATAAATGTCTCATATTCTTTTCCATCTCTTACAATCAAAATTGTATCCATGTACTATGCATAACTACTAACTTTTTTTAGATCTAATTAGTTTCTATTTATTTCCAGTTTCATTTTATTACTAAATTTAACTACCGATTTTTTTCAATCACCAACACTATTTTTAATCATTTTTGTTTAACGCTGATATTCCGCAACCTTCACAGTGCTGATGAATGAACCACACCGATATGCCAAGGTGAGCCAATCACAACCAGGGAAGTTTACATGTAGCACTTAATAGTACACTAGCAAAAACAGCCTATTTAGGAGTTTTAATATCATGGAGAGATTGAGAAAAAAATTAATTATGGCTTGTTTGGGGTGCATTAAAAGGGAGTCAAAAATTTATGAAATTTATATAAAAAGTGTTTTTTATGTATTTAAGTATGACTTTCTTCATTAGTGCCTTTTGTGATCCCACTGCATGACTAATTAGTAAGTTGGGAATCACACGGGTGATAGAATTTTAATGGAGCTTAGTGGGGTGGACGCCATATTGAACTTGACGTGAAGGAATGTTTTAGACTAGAGTGTTTGCTAAAGCATTACTATTACTTATTTTCTAACTTTAACTATTAAAGTTTTCTGTGTGATACATACTAATATATATATAGAGAGAGAGAGAGAGAGAGAGAGTATATATATAAAATAATCAAGCTCAATTATTCATGTTTTTTGCAGAATGTCAGTTTGTATTCATCATAATTGAGTTCGGATATAGGTTAGTGCCAGACTTTTGATTTTAAATATCAAGTTTGTTCTGCATAAACTGTTTAATATAATCAAAAAGCGGAGATTTAAAAAGTGGTAAACAGATTTTTCTTGCTTGACATTTTAAAATGGGTTAATCTGAAATCACATACCATAATAATACAAGTAGTAGCATGTTCCCATAATAGCACAGCGATTTCTGATAAATCAGTATCAGTCTGAGAACGCCGTCATCCATGTACACACACAAGAGCTCCTATTAGGAGTCTGTGAACTTAGAAAACACTAATCAGATGTGAAGATGTTATTGAGTGTCACAGCATGTTCTGGAATGCACGGCACAAATTTTAATAGTGTTAAATAAAGGTTTGCAAATTGGTTCCTTGTGTTGTTTGCTAGCAAATTGTTTGCTGGTAGAGATGTTTTCATCTCCTGAGAAATGCTTTTGAACGTGTCCAGGAACGCCCAGTTGATGGCATGTTTAAAATGAAGCGCCGTCTTGGTGTTAAGAAATGTGTCTTTGGTCACAAGCCACCATGGAGCAACAAAGAACAGATGAAAAAATGAAAGGCACAAAGTCTGATAAACAAAGAGTCTATAGTTGAACTCAAAGTGTGTTCAAAAAAGATCCCAGCTGCCTCCGAGTCAATTTCTTTCGTCAAGCCAAACAATAATCCCCAATCTGGGTGATATTTCTGCTATCAGACTGAAGAGCTTGAGCGGTGAGGTGAGAGTGTGTGCTGAGGTTTGATGGGCTCCATCAGAGACGATCCACATTTGATAAGGCTGATCTGTCCTGTAGGCTTAGATCTTCTGATTTGAGAACATTGAGAACACTGCCACTCTTTTTCAAACTCTACACTGTAAAATCGAATAGTTCAACTTACATGGATATACACTCAACAAAAATATAAACGCAACACCTTTGTTTCTGCTCCGATTTTTCATGAGATGGACTTAAAGAT
>JAUCMU010000053.1:3269067-3309135 GCA_032275025.1 Enteromius treurensis
CAGACTGTTTCATTCTAGGGTTGTAAATGGACCTGTAAAACCGTTTCTGGGCATTTTTTCCCCTTACCTAAGCTACACATCTTCTATGTACATATCAGAGAACAATTTAAAATATTCTCTCAATGCATTAAATGGCACCTTGAACATAATTTCATGGCTTGTCAAATTGGGCTTTATGTTGTAGAGTGGTGGTTGTTTGGAGGTCAAGAGATTAAAAAGAAGCATTCGTTACATGAGCAGAAAAGACATTAAAGGTACTTT
This sequence comes from Enteromius treurensis, assembly GCA_032275025.1. Classification (NCBI taxonomy): domain Eukaryota; kingdom Metazoa; phylum Chordata; class Actinopteri; order Cypriniformes; family Cyprinidae; genus Enteromius; species Enteromius treurensis. The sequence goes on from JAUCMU010000053.1 coordinate 3,269,329, forward strand.
ATTAATTTTGATGACAAAAGTCCAAGAAACGTGTAATAATAAAGCAAATATGGTAAAATCTTCTTTTATGTTGGCTTTAAATAGTCTTATGTTCCTACCAATGCCAATTAGATTTTGTAACTGAACTTTGGCACACACACATTTCATGTTTTTGTCCACACTGCCATCGCTCTCGATTTTTCCACTCTTGGTTTCCTTTTCAAACAGTATTCCCCTCTTAAAAATAACTGGTGTGTAAAGACAGATGTGCTGTTTGCATTAAACCGATGGAGTTTCGTAATCAGCTAACCAGCAGAATAATGATGCTCATTCACAAACAAAAGCCTGCCGCCTGTGTTTTTAGCATGCAATGAGACGTGACTGGCCTATAAAGACGAGAGCTGAGCTGAGTCTTGGTTAAATGTATGGTGCATGTTGAATCCTGGAATGGCTGGGGGTCTTTAACACATGTGTCCCATTTAGAATCCCCTCAAAGAGTTTTAATGGGTTCCAGATGCATATGTGCTGGCTCACTGTGGCCCTTGTGTCTTTTCTTGGTCTGAGCATGCTCAGTGCGCACCGATGGCGGATTGAACCTCAGAGTCCTTGGGCTCCAGTTGCCCATTCTGCCTCCCGCGTGCGCTGTGAATTTTCCAACAAAAACCGAGCTGATGATCGTAAAGCTGAGGGAAATATTCCCAGCTAATTCCAGATATTCTCTCTCTCTGGACCTTGCAGAAGGTCGTTGAGCTCCAAATCGGAGTTACAAGCTTCAGATAAATGCAGCCTCATTAAAATTAATCTCACTTTTCTGGGTTCTATCTACTTTATATGCTATCTGAGGGCCTAAGATCCGTGTGGACAGTCTTTTGCAGACTCAGATCTAAATGTTATAACCTTTTCAGCATTATAGATTATTATATGAGAGATCATATGAGTCTCTGCGTTTTGCTGTGCCTCATGTTGTGTTTGGCTCTTTCCGCAAGATTTATGTGTTTGCTTTTTTGGAGTGCATCGACTGAATGTATATAGGGGGTATCTGTGAAAACCTTTTGCTGAACCTTGAAGATCTCTGGTGCATTTGATGCATCGCTCACTCAAAGCGCAAATGGGCGTTTCAATTACTCTAAAGATGGTCTTTGTTCATAAAATCGTTCATGGAAAAAGTTTACTCCCATAGTTTTCTGCACAATCCATTTATTTATGGTGAGTATTAAGTGCTATATATCTCTCAAAAGTTTTATTTCCTTTGTGCGTGAATACAAAGAAACACAACTAGGCAGGATGCCACTGTTTTAGGAATAGCGGTTAGCTAATGACAGTAAATTTTGCTAAATGACTTCAGCTGCTACTCTATTAAGTAATTTACTCAAAAATCTTCCATTATTTACTCACCCTCATGTCTTTCCAAACCCAAATTTGCTTTCTTATGTGGAACAAGGAATTTTGAGGAATCTACTGATATGTTTCCATGCAATTACAACTACGGGGTACAAATGTTCAAGTTTCAAAAAGGATGGAAAAGAGCCATGAAAGTAGTCCAGATGACTGTATTCCAAATTTTCTGAAGATATAGCTTTGTGTGAGGAACACATCGAAATTTAGTGAGTTCAAGTAAACAGGTAAAAAGAGTGATTGACCTTGGATTCACATTAGATCAAGTAAACTCAAATCACTTGTTCCTTGAATAAATCTTTCAGACTGGTTTGAGAACCAGATCTTACGATTCATTCAACAAGAGTAAATTATGAAATGATGAGTTTTTATTTTAGGGTGATATGTTACTTTAATTCGTGTGAATATGCCATTGTGAAATTTTTTATGACATCAGTATTTGCCTAATTTGTTTTTGTTGTAACAATAGTATCCTGTTGATGATCTTGGATAAGGAAATGACATGAGTCATAAATTGGCTCCTGACCCTCTACCAAGACGTTTGGCCATAGTTCCTGTGAGAACGTTCCATTTCTGCATCCTTCTCAGAATTCCATGAAGGGGTTTCCCAATGAGTCTAGCCGTATAACGTTGGAAACCTCTTCAATGGAACAGGGATCTCCTTGACATAAAGCCCAGGAGTGATGTGTGAATGATTTACTAATGGAGCAAAAGCAATAGAGGAAAAAAATTAAATTTGCAATCCAAGGCAGGTGGCTACATTAGCATACAGCCGAGCATTTATACACTAAGCTCTAGGAATCCTGCAGAAAAGCAGTTATATACACATTCTCATGGGGCCGAAGCTGGAATTCTCCAGAACAGTGTCTTTTCTACACAACAGCTGACAGGACAGCTGGAAAAGTTTTAAATTGAAACTTCCATCTGCTGTGTGTCTTCCCACTTCCACATTCACACATTAACCGAGCACGTCATCTTTAAAATATTTCAAATTGAAGAAAAAAAAAACCTCTCTCCCTCTGTTTGCAGCTTCCTATTTCGGGGACAGCTACTGTCGGATAGATGCCGTTCAAGACCTGTCAAGTTTTCAAGTGTCGCTCCAATTTAAAACAAGCAGACGTAGTGGCCTACTCCTATTGGCGGCAGGACACAGAGATTACCTCTCGCTGGAGCTCTACAATGGCAGATTACAGGTGAAATACAGCACTTTTAGATCACCAACATATGCTCATGTGACCTTAAATCACTCTTTAACTTCTAGTTACTTTGTTCCTGAAATTACTGTCAAATCTGGCGAAATCAGAAAACTGGTGAATCAAAATCCAGACTGACTAGACAAATAAATAAAATCTCCACTATTTTCTCATGGGCCTTTAAGGGCCCCAGAAGGAGTCACACACTGAGAAAACCTCTTGTGAGTTTTTGAGGAGCAGCCGTTTGGTTTGTGGTGAGAGGGATGACTCACATTCACTTCCAGCTCCGCTGTGACAGTTTTTCAGCTCAACACATGGAAAAAGCTTCCAAGGCTTGAATGAGTTACTGGTTTGCTCTGAGATATTTCTTCTTCATCTGCAGCCTCCCTAGAAAATGGCTCCCGCTCCGCATAGATAAACACAGACGCTCAAACTGCCTGCATTATGCCGCAATATGAAACCAATGGTACCAAGACTATTTCAACGGTGGCAGGATTTGTCATTAAAAACGCATTTCCACCAACATATTCAATTCATGCAGATTTACTTCTTTCTTTTTTTTCGTTTGGAGGCTGCAGATCTGAAATGAGATCTGTGATATTTTCAGTTAAGTGGCTACAGTGTGTTTGAAATACTGTGTAGCCAACTGATCCAGCAAAATCTGTATTAGAATTTCACCGCTGAATGCATGTATGATGCACTGTGAAAAATACTATTCTTAACCAGTACCTTTTTTCTTGTTTTCTAGTAAAAATGTTTAAAGATAAATGTACCCGAGAAGCAAAATTACAAGTATTAAGAAGATTTTAAGATAAGGTTACCTAGTTGTGCTTTTGGAGCAAAGAAAAAACAGAACAAATCATGCAATACTTTTACTCATGTAGCACATTTGTGTTACAAACATCAATGTTACCTAAATTATATTGCAGGAAATAAAACCAGCGACCGATTAGCATTGTACTACAAAACCCTCAGAGCAGCTTAGAAACTGCATTAGTGCTGTTTGAAGAGGAAAAAAAACACCCTATGCTTGTTAGGTATGTTTTGAAGCACGGTTGATGGTTTGAGCTACTAGCTCCTTCTCAGGACTAGCTTTTAACCAGCTCATGACCAACTAAGGACCAGCTTAAACCAGCTCTAACTAGCTGTGATGCTTCAAAACATACCTAACCAGCATGTGCTGTTTTTTATCAATAGAATAACCACTTGAAAAAAGAATTTGCAGTTGCTTCTTATATTTAACACTTTTGATGTATAATTAATTTTTTTGTGTGTATCTTTACAGGCTAGGATTGACACGGGCTCCGGAGAAAATGTTCTCCACTCCACCATGGGGCTCCAGCTCAGTAACCTTCTGGACCATCATGTGTTTCTCATTCTGAAAGACTCCACACTTACTATGGCTGTAGACAACCTGTACACCACCTCCATCCCAGTAGAGAATGAAGATGAGGAACTGAACATCGACCAGGGTGTGTTTCTTGGAGGCGTGAGGGACCTGGAAGTGGAGTATCTGAGCACAGCTGTTCCCTCTCTGCGCGGCTGCATGAGTAACGTCACGTTTGAGTCTCATGAGTTTGATATTCTGGCGTCAGCAGCTACAGTCTGTTATGACACCAGAACCACCTGCAGCAGTGAGTTTGAGGCAGGGGACGGAGACACCACGAGCTTTATCAGTCCAGAATCGTTCATCTCTTTCCCTACCTGGACCAGACCTAGCTCAGGCTCCCGTAGCCTGGAGATGCTGATGAAGACGACCATCGAGGATGCTCTGTTGCTCTTTCACCCAGGACAACAGACAGACTTCATTGCCATCGGAATGTCAGGAGGGTTCCTAAAAGGTGTATTAGATCTGGGAAGTGGGATGTATGTTCTAGACAATGTGGAGGTCAAACTAGATGACGATCAGTGGCACAGAGTAAATGTTCAAATTGACCCAAACACGTTTGTGATGAATGTGGACAGTCAAATGGTATCACTCTCTCTTAATGAGACAGAACAGCTGGATCTAGTGGGCAACCTGTACCTGGGAGGTATTCAAAGAAAGATGAAGGACGTGTTTCAAAATTACTTGACTCGTGTGGAGGAGGAAGTCACAGTTGAGTCTTTCATTGGATGTTTGGGAAACATCAAGGTGAATCAGAAGGGCAAAAGCCTACAGGATGCTCTGATAACTAAAGACATCCATGCGAAATGTGAAGGAGAATACGATTACTCAACTTATGATGAAGATTTGGAGTTAACAACTACACCTCCAGTAAGAATCACATACATTAATGTCAATACTGATGAAAAACACTGTTCTACAGAGGACTTGCCTGAGATGTTCCACAATGTATCCAGGCTCCTGGACATCACTCCTCTGCTGGTTCCTGAGGGAGGAGAGGTTAACATCGAAATTACAAACTTAAACCCAACATTTAACCTAAAAGCTGCAGGTGTTCGTGAATCTGAGATCATATTTACTCTGCTGAGCGATCCCTGGTATGGACTGGTTGATATGAACTTAAGACAGGCAAGAGTAAAGAAGTTTACTCTTCTGGATGTTGTCAATAAGAAAATCAAGTATCTTAATGATGTCAATGAAAAGTATGGAGATCAAATCCAGCTGGAAGTGACTGTTCATGGAACGAATCTCCCAGAGTGCTTGAGTGCTGCGCGCAAGTATGTGTTACCGGTGGAGATCATCCCTGTCAACGACATCCCTCAGCTCAGCACAGATGACATCTCAATCACAGCTAATGGGCGCACACGTTTGAGCCCAAACCTCATCAAAATCTCAGACTCTGACAATCGTTGTGACGAACTCAAAGTCGCAGTCACGTCAGACCCTACTTCTGCTGGATATTTGGAGAATGCTCAACAACCAGGACACGCTCTAAGAGAGTTCACTTGTAGACAACTGAAAGAAAGAAATATCTACTATGTGCACAAAAGAGGAGAAGTGCCAGAACTTACTCTGCAGGTCTCAGATGGAGATTCGGTCAGCCATTCAAGCACATTTAAGTTACTTATCACCCAGCCACAGATGACTTTAGTCACAAATACTGGCCTTTTCATCACTCAGGATGACAGCGCCCCTATTGGAATACAAAATCTGGCCATTTCTGCAACTCCAAAAACTGGAGACATTGTGTTTAATGTCACTCAGCCACTTCAGTTTGGAGAACTGCACTTGATCTCGGAGGATGGGGTACCAAAAAGAGTCACATTTTTTCACCAATCTGATCTTGAGCAGAACCGACTGAAATACATTCCCAATCCCACAGCTGTTCTCAAGGGCACAGAAACAGAGTTTATTCACTTCAATGTACAGCTTGGACAGGTCGTCCTCCCAGACAACTTGTTTAGGATAAAGATCATGCCTTCCGTTATAGGAATAGCTGAAAGTGTTCCTCTAGAAGTTGAAGATGGGCAACAAAAGGTCATTAAACTTGAACAACTACAAGCTTTTGTGATGGAAAAAACTGATTCAAGATCAATCCTATACACAATTACGAAAAGCCCAGGTCAGGGAGTATTGATGATGCTTGATAAAGAGTTGTCTGATGGTGATACCTTCATCCAACAAGACATTTTGAATGGTTTGATCAGTTACAGTCCTCGCGTCCGCAAAACGGTGGACTTTGAGGATTTATTCGAGTTTAAAGTATTCACAGAAGATCAGTACTCCAGAGTGTACACCTTTCCGATCAAAATCAAAGCTAATTCTGATGCTCCTGTCCTCATCAACAAAAGACTTGTTGTGCTGGAAGGCAAAGAAAACATCATAAATAAAGAATACCTCTGGGTTCAAACCTCCACCTCAACAGACTTTGTGTACAGGATAATACAAGATCCCAAACATGGTAGTCTTATCAGAGACTCCCCACCAGGAGAGCAAAGGTTTGATGGTGCAATTCGGGTCTTTAGCAATGAGGATCTCTCTTTGAACAGGTTGGTCTACAAACATGATGGATCAGAGACAAGTCATGACCAGTTTTCCTTTCTTGCATTTGATTCAAGAGGTGGCAATGGTGGGCAAGAAGAGGGTCATGAGGTACTAAGGGGAGTATTTGACATTGCAATACATTCCAGGAATGACTACGTACCTCAAAGGGTAATCCACAAACCTTTTAATGTTGTTAGAAATGGGCAGCGTTTACTGACCACTGATGACATTTTGTTCAAAGACGATGACTCTGACTTTAATGAAACCCAGCTGGTTTACATGAGAATGGGAATTCTTTCAGGAAACATTGTCTCTGCAGCAGACCCAACGCAACCTCTCTATCACTTTACCCAAGCCGACCTGAGGGACGGGAAGGTTTTGTTTGTCCATCATGGTGCAGATCGTGAGCGATTCCAACTTCAAGTATCTGATGGTTTACATAAGACAACAACTGTACTTCAGGTGCAAGCAGGTGATCCTTACCTACGTATAGTCAACAATAACATGGTGGTCATGGATCATGGTAGCACCAAGACACTTAACACCAGTCTGCTAAGTGCAGAGACCAACATGGACATCGGAAGTGCAGCTGAGATCATTTATGATGTGACTTCTCTTCCCAGTGATGGTATTATTATAGTCAGTGGAATTGAATCGTCCACATTTACACAAGAGGACCTGACTAAGGGTGTGGTCTCCTACGAACACAGTGACGAGAGCCTTAGCTCCAAAGATTCCTTTGCCTTCACCGTGCAAGCTAAGGGTTTGTCCACGGAGGGCACGTTTAGGATTAAGATATTCAAGAAAGGATACCTGACACTGCCAAAGGTTGTGTCAAACATGGTGGTCCTTGCTTATGAAGGAGAGCATTCGGTTATTGATGAAAGCCACCTGGAGGTAAAACTACCTTCCTTAAATTTATTTTTAATAGATATTGATGCATTTTTCTCATTCTCTTGCCATTTTATTGCATGTTTTTTTTCTTGTTTTAAGTACATATTTAAAAATAATAATAATAAATGCTAAAATATGTGTACATTTTTTGTAAAAACCATTCTTGCAGATGCATAGAAATCTCAATTGCCATTTGTAGCAAGTTTCTGATATAATTATTGTACTGTAGTGAATTAGGTTTAAACAGCAACAGTTCTGAACACTGATATTTTTTCACTCAGTGTAAAAATTGGATTAGTTTGTATGACAAAAAAAAAGAAAATAGTTACCAAATCGAGCACAACTATTTGCACACAAAAAAATGGTTTTCTTCACTTGTGTTTTAGGAAAGAGGCTATTGTATTTCATGTCAAGTCATAAGCTGTTATCAAAAGGCAGAAAGGCAGTGCTTTAAACACCTCACATATAGCAGAAATTTATATCAGTTTACAAAGGTTTCCAACAGAAGCCTTGAATATTTGTTTTCAATAGCTGTTGTAGTACGGTTATGGAAGGTTCCAGAACCACAAGAGCATGGCTCCCAAAATCCCTGAATGCTGGTCTCATAAATCTATCCAGGACCTGCTTTGCATTTAGTTGCAAACTGTGTGTTTTAGAAGAAAGAAAATGTTTCAAATGTAGTTGAAACTCTGCAGTGGTTCTGCTATTGTTGACGATCCAATGAGTGTAATTTCAGTCATTACCCAAGTGTTGCAGTAGAGGAAACAGCCTCTGCTCAGATTCATTAGGACATTTGTGATGCCTGACATTGATATTTCTCAGATTTATCACATGCTAAATAGGTGATTTGGCATAATCTAATTTATGATAACAGCTCAAGGTTTCTATAATGTAGCGTTCAGGGCCATATAATAGGTCAAAACATTTTTCCAGGTTCCTAAAGCATTTATTTGAAGGTCTTCTTGTCATCCTCTTAGGTGATGCAAAAAGACATCCTGCCCAGAGAGATGGTGTACTCCGTCAAAGACTTTCCACGGCTGGGTCATGTGGTCAAACTCAACAACGACTCGGACAGCACGGCATCACCAGTGCTGGACTACATTCAATCCTTCACACAAGAGGACATAAACCTGGACAGAATCTTTTACGTTTCTGCTTCCCTTCAGGGTCAGGACCACTTTACTGTTGATGTCAGCAATGGCTTCACCACCATTGAAGATCTACAGGTGCAGGTGGTTATTGTACCACGCATCATACCCATCCAGGTGGTCAACCTAACCGTGAGGGAGGGTGGATCTGTGCCCCTGACCCAAGAGATCCTGAATATCACACACCAGTTTTACCGTTCCATGAACATCGAGTTTGTTATGGAGGAACCGCCTCAACATGGAGATATTAAGTATCTGGATGAAGAAGATGGACTTGTCTCCTTCTCCTGGGATGATGTGAGTGCCAACAAATACACAACATTTTACTATTATTTAGATACAATTATATTTATTTACAAATATATTTATGATTAACACTTATGCATCAGTTAAGCGTAAACATGTGTATAGCTAATGGTTACCTGTACATACAGTAAGGGCGTTTATCCATTTTTTACAATTCATTAGTCATTTTAAAGATATACATTAATGCTATAAACTAAAATAAGCTAGTAATTAATAATTAACTTATTATTAACCCCTATTCTAAAGTGAAACTTAAATCCATTATGGCACCTATTGAGTAATATTCAAGTTTATAGACTATAAAGTAATAATTAAGGCTAAACTGCCATTAATTTAGTGCTAATAAAGGAAGTTTGATAAATATTTGTTTTTAAAATGACTAATTAATTGTAAATAACAGCTAATATGCCCTTATTATATGTTCAGGTAATCATTAGTTATATGTGTATCATGCTTAACTGATGCATAATTTTGAATAAGTTAATCATAAATTACTAGTTTATTTATGCTTAACTAATGCATAATTCGGACCCTTAAAATGTTATGTTAATCATTACTTACTATTATTGATTGTGAACAAATTAACCATTAATTAATGCTTAACTAATGCATTATTCTGGACCCTTTAAATGAAAACGTTCCCTTTAATATATTATTAGTTAGCTGTCATTTTTAAATGTTCAGTGTTATAGTGCTTTATGAGCTTTTGTTACTTTTGTTTATGTTTTAAAAATATTTTTATTATATCTAGCTTTATTTTTATATCTTATTTTTAATAATTTTACTTAAACATTTTAGTTAGTTGCAAAATCTACATTTCTAATTCTCATTTTACCTCGAAAACATAATCAAATCAACGTTTCTTGTCATTTTAGTTAAGAATAAAAAATTTGGTTATAATTTACTAATTCTCCAACTTTCTTCTGTGGGACACAACATGATCTTTATTTTTACTATACATTTACTGCATATTATGTCCAGGAAGCCTGAATATCCAAAAAACACACATGACTCGTAATACTATATTCTTTATTATTACTAGAGGATATTGATGCAACTAGAATATGCAAATTAGTTTTTAAATCTGCAGTGGTAGATCAATTGACTTCAGAAAACTTTAGTGTTGTTTCTGAGCTCTTAAGACAAATTTTATGGTGCTTATCTGTCCTTTTTGGAGCTTGACAGTCATATGCTTTCATTGTTCGCTCGAGCGGCTTGGAAATGGCTGAGAGTCTCACAAGAGAAAGAAAGTCACGACACGAGGGTGAGCAGATGATGACAGAAATTTCATTTTTTGGGTAAACTGTTCTTATTTGTAGAGGTAACAGAGGGAGCAACTAATGATGCCGTAATTACAGGCTTGTTTGTTTTGTTTGTTTGTACTTTGTGCCTGCAATGAGAGTTAATTCTTCTCACGATAAAAGAGCTGCGCTGGAACCAGAGGAGCTGTCATTGGCTTTAATTAAAAGGGCGAACAGCCTAGTGTAATGGTTTCTCAGAGACTACCAGGATCCCTGTGTAGCATTTTGCCATATCATTGAGAAACAGTCAGGCATAAAATAGCATTTTCTGCATCTTAATTACAAGCCGTTCACAGAATAACAGCTATTGAGGCGGACCTTGATCGCGCCTGTCTGATGCTCGCTGTGTTTTAGAGGCTCAAAGAAATAACTTCTTTTTCTCCCACTGTCTTTTATGACTTATCTAATCTGTCTTTGTTTCCAGCTGGCCCCCCAAAACTGCTTTGCATTATGATATCTAGCAGAGTGACCCAGAGGTCTTCTAGTGGAAAGAATGAGCAGGGAAAGACTGGCGGTAGAATGAGTGTGTGTTGTTTAAGAGCGGTTAGACATTGCTCTGCCGTTCCAGCTTGATGGAAATTCTGACTTGCGCTTCCCTGAAGCCACGGGCCAGAATAAACTAGCCCATATATCCCACAAATACAGCATTTACACAGTGCCGCCAGGCATGCAACATCGAGAACAGAGATCAGGTTAACTCGGCAGCGACTCAGCCAGAACAGATGAACTTCCCAACTTAAGGCTCAATTTCTGTGTTAGAAAAAAGGGAACCGGTTTTCATTTAGTGTCAGTTTTATCTGGATGTTCAAAATTGTACTCTTTAATGCCGTGTGTGAGGGATGAGGGAACCTCTTCACAGAACATCAATAAACCATCTTTATTGCCTCATTGACAGATTTACTGAAATACATTTTATGAAAATAAATAAATAAATTTTTTTCCCAAATAATTTTTTTTTTATATTTGTAATATTAAATCTCAACAATGGTTTGGACTGTGAATGTAAAATTGTAATATTTAAGTCATTTGAAAGCTTAGACTTTGCCTTTTCCTGTCAAAAAGTAAGCGACTCAAAATGACAAAGCAGGTCACGTATGCTTCCGTTGTTATTGAAAACAGCAGCATTGACATTTTGAAGGTCTGAAATTGAAAAGAACACTGAATATTCCCTTCAGCGATTGAGACGCAGCGGGACGTGAGTGGTCTTAGATTGACAGATATCTTATGCAATGAACACAGCTCTCAGATCCGACAGAGAAGGGAAGGATGATCACAGATGGAGGACAGATTGAATTTGAAGTTCAGAATCAATGTCTTGTGGTGGCTTTAGTCCAGCTGTCAGAATAACTTCATTGTGTGTAGCCTGCTCCACACTACATCTTGCATACACAACGTCTGGCTCTCGCTGTCCTGTGCTACGTTTCCTTTCTTCGGTTATGCAATGCTTTCTGAAACACTAATATGTTCCATATGGAGAGAAACTACTGCTCAGGAAAGGAACCAAGGCAGAATTGTTCCTAAATTAAAGACGTATGCATCATGCTCATTACTGAGCTGAATGTGGCGTTTCTTTATTCTGTGTTGTGGAGCCAGTGGTCGGTTTGTATACCGCCGGTCACCGCTGCCACACCAGGAGACAGATTGTAATGATAGCTTACGGTGCAGCATAGTAGCGAACATTCACAACGCACTGATGAAATAAAAACATCTCAAAACAGCTCACGGCTTCAAAAAGAATGAGAGAGAACGGATATTAGCATGTCACGACGAAACAATCTGGAATACATTTCTCCTCTGCTACCAAAATTGACATCTTATGTAGATAGTCGCCAACAGTTATCAATTTCATAACAAATGCAGACTAAACAGCAGAATAAATGTGAAGCAGCTTTGGCGTTTTCCTTAGGACTTTGATTTTACACTGGATAACATTAACATTATTAATGGGATAATCAGTAATCACCCGAAAATGAAATGGCAATCATTTACTCACCCTCGTATTGTCCCAAACATCTTTAAACATCTCTTCTGAACAACGATTATTATGTCAAATAAGTGCTTAAGTAATCTCCAAAATACTGGAAGACATAACAAAGAAGAGAAAAATGGTTGTTATTTTTGTTTTCTTTGCGCAAAAAAAAAAAAAAAGTATTGTCATAGCGTTGAGCTACTGATGTCACATGGACTGTTTTAACTATGTATTTACTAAGTTTCTGGATCTGAGATCATTTCAGTTTTGTTGCTGTCTATGGAGGGTATCCGTTTGGCATCAAAAACATGTTAATTTGTCTTATGAAGATGAACGAACGTCTTATGGGTTTGGAACGACCTGAGGATGAGTAATTAACGACATAATTTTCATTTTGAGTTGAACTAAGCCTTTAATGTTTTTTGGGGATTGTGTGTCACAATGTTATTAATGTCTATGTTAGCATCTGTGAACCAATTTGCTCAGCTTCTATCGCAAAATGCAAACAGAGTAGTTCACCTCAAGGCAGTTAATATCAACAATAAAAACTTAAAAGCATTAGCATTAGCACACTGCAACAATGGGCCTTGGATCACACGGGCAGACTGTGATGTTTCCCCTTTTCCTGCCCTTTTTCTACTGTTTTATCAATAAAAATGGTAAAAAGGTCAAACTTAAAATCATCAAAGATTCTCAGCCACTAGGCATGTTAGCTCAAACATTTCACCAGACTTGGAAAATTGACATCTGTGAACAGTCGCTAACAGTATCGATTTCCTGGCAAACACAACGATTTACTGACTAAACAGCCACAGAAAAGAAATGAAGCTCAGATTTTCTGTTCTCTTAGAGCCTGCAACATAACGGTTAGCATGCTGTGACACATTAAGCCACACACTGCAAAAATTGCCTTTTTATTTTTACTTGTTTTCAAGGCAAAATAACTAGAAAAACAATACAGTTTGCTCTAGAAGCAACAGTGCATAAAGTAAGACTTAATTTTAGTATGAGTATATTATTTTTCATATATACAGTATTTTAGTAATATGATAGATAGATAGATAGATAGATAGATAGATAGATAGATAGATAGATAGATAGATAGATAGATAGATACCCTGCTGAAAAAAACTGGTATACAAGCATACTGGTATGGTAGGTTTTGAAACTGGAATGCCAGGACCAGTTTAAACCAGCAAAAGACCAGTTTAAACCAGCAAAAGACCATCTTAAACTAGCAAAGGACCAGCAAAGACCAGCATAAACCAGCAAAGTACCATCAAAAACCAGCACAGGACCAGCAAAGACCAGCATAAACCAGCTTAAACCAGCAAAGGACCAGCATAAACCAGCAAAGGACCATCTTAAACTAGCAAAGTACCATCATAAACCAGCAAAGGACCAGCATAAACCAGCAAAGGACCAGCATAAGCCAGCAAAGGACCATCTTAAACTAGCAAAGGACCATCATAAACCAGCAAAGGACCAGCATAAACCAGCTTAAACCAGCAAAGAACCAGCTTAAACCCGCAAAGGACCATCTTAAACTAACAAAGGACCAGCAAAGACCAGCATAAACCAGCAAAGACCAGCATAAACCAGCTTAAACCAGCAAAGGACCAGCATAAACCAGCAAAGAACCAGCTTTAACCAGCAAAGGACCATCTTAAACTAGCAAAGGACCAGCAAAGGCCAGCATAAACCAGCAAAGACCAGCATAAACCAGCTTAAACCAGCAAAGGACCAGCATAAACCAGCAAATGACCAGCTTAAACCAGCCTAAACCAGCATCCCAGCTTCAAAAGCAACCCTTCCTAACAAGCGCATGCTGTTTTTTCGGCAGGGTAGATATCCTAGAAACCGCTGCTACACTAATACTAATATAAATGTATCTTGTTTTTACAACATTTTAATAAAACTGTTTTGCAGTTTGCATTGCTTGTATGGTTAATAGGATTTGAATCCAGCTTGTCATTTTCTTCCCATGGTTGCCTGTCCTCTGCCTCCTTTAAATGCCTCTTATAAATAAAAATGTTAGGGCCAAAAATAAACTAAGATACTTACAAAAAACATTTCACCTCGATTCCGACATCTTCTGTAAACATAAGTTATCGATTTCCTTTACAAACTTGAGAATATGCAGTCTTAAACGTTGTCTGAAAGAGGTGAAGCATAGCTTTTCTCTGCTAAAACGTCTGTTAGCATTAGCTCGGGCTAGCACACAGATCTCAGCTTGGTGTTTGTACGGATGAAAATAAGGCCAAAGATTAAATGCAGATTGGAATTTTGTGTTCACTTAAGAAAATGTGAGGACTTGTGGGCATTGTTAAGATTTGTACGATGTAGTGTATACCGTGTGCTATGATCTGATCATCTGGAACCTATTAAAATCTGGATAGCATATGACAAACGGCAGACGTCTAACCTCCTGCGCCGGACACACTAGCACTTGGGTTTCACATGACGCTCTCGCTCGCAGCTGTGGGGCTTCCTAGAGTTCGCATTATGTTTGTTTGACTAAATCTGTTCTGTGTTTTAAAAAGTGCAGCTGACCACCCACGTCAAATCCAGTTGTAGTGTGACGGATGTACATTTAATGATGCAATGTAACAGACTGAGAAATGGCTTGTTTGGAAGAACGGCTTCACTATTCACAACCATGTTCATTTTATGAATTGAAAAAAGTCGGAGATGTGACATAGACATAGATCACATGTTCAGGCATAATGTACGTCTGATATTTCTCATGGTTTCTGCGATACTAATGCATTTTTAGGATGAGTTTCTTCCAACAATTTTTCATATTTTTCTACTACTCACAGTGCTGTGCTTTTATCGGTGTTCTGGGTCAAAAAACAATGCTTTTAAATCTCTCATCATGCTGTATTATCAGCAAATATAGGATTCTACCTTTTTGTCAGCTTGTTTTCTTTTAATTGGAGCTGGTTTTGTATTCTTCTGGAAATGATTGATCATAGGCCTCATTGATCTGAGTTTCTGAGTCAAGAAAGCATTATTTCTGATAACTGAGGTGCATAAGCTCAGATCAAAATTGAAAGAAAACAATCTGGTAAAAAACACTGAATCCAATATTTGGTAACTTTTGATAAGAATGTGAAGCAAAAAAATACAAAAATCCTTTGTAAATTGTTAGGTTTTAGTTGGCATCAACTAGCATTTTTAGAAAAAGAGTGATGAATGTGATGCTATAAATAAAAAGTGCGGTACGATTCTGATTAGCAACATGAAACAATCCTGAAAACAGGAACTGTGGTTCCCATGGTAGTTTTTGTTTATTTATTTCATCTTTTTGGAGGGAAACGGCATCCGCAGGATTTTAAAAGGATGTTTTTATCGTCTTGTCACTTGAAAAACAACAAGATAAAGCTGCTGTTAAAAATAAAATGCCCTAATGGTCAGAAAAAAGGATTGGGGGGGGGTTGTGTGACTGGATTTTTGATGTCTGTCTTGTATGTTGTGTTTCCTCAGGTACAACAGGGACAGGTGTACTACTTCCACGACAGCAGCGAGACCACAGAGGACAGCTTCAGCCTCACGGCGACCGCTTATCAAGTCACCCGCCGGAGCGCCACCCTGACCATTGGCGTCACCATCCTCCCGGTGAACGACGAGGCGCCCCGCCTCCAACTCAACACCGGAATGGAGGTACACCGAGACCATTTCCCCTGTTTTAAACATTAATGAAGCTTCTAGAACAGAGACGCAGTCGGAAAATTCAGAGCGACTCCCTCCGCTGGAACACAGAGAGTCACTCAGTGCTTGCTAGATGTTGTCTGTGGTTTCTGGTCGCCGTGGAAACTCATATTTTTGGAAAACCATGACGGTGGCAAGAATTTGGCTTCTGAGCTGGAGGGAAAGCCGACCAATCGTAGACTAACTCCCGCAAAATGTGAAATAATGATATGTGTGTTTTTCCACATGCAGATAGTTCCCCTTCTCTCGTGCGCGTGCCTTCTCTCTGACTGTCTGTCTCTGTATCAGACATGCTTTAATCCAGGAACACCTCAATTTTCGATGGTTACTGATGATAATAACAGAGAAAGTCGAAAATTCAGACCTGCTCTTTCCAAAATTGTAAACACAAGTTTTACCAGCACATTATTTAACACACACTTATAATTAGATGATTTCACTAGAAAGAGCCTGATTCATATTTCAGCCTAAAATCAGGGGGGGGGGGTTCTGGGGTAACGGATTTAAATATGTAATAAATATTATATTTTATGCAAAGAGAGAGAGAGAGAGAGAGAGAGACAGAAAAAAAAGTTAGCTTTTAATTCTCAGAAATTATAGTTATGTATATTTTAATTTATTACATTGTTATTGTATCATTGTTATATGAATACTGCATCATGCAAAATAGTGTCTTCATTTCAATAAAAATTGGTTAAATTAAATTCAGTACAACAAATACTATAAATATTGTATCTACAAACAAATATATCATAATTTTCACAGCTCTGTTTTGCTTTTTCTAGCAATTATTGTCCCAGTTCTAAAAATTGCAATGTTCCCAAAATGCCTTCGTTTTTTTTTTTTTGGCATTAAACATTTTGGAGATTCATCCACACATTCACAATCACTCGATTACTCAAACGCGCACACACACAGAGTAATATATCAGTTCTGGGCTCCCTGTGCTCTAATGTAGAGACCCTACAGAGACACACCAGTCTAATCAGAGAGAGATTGCAGTTCCCCATCAAAGCAGGCCTCAGCACGAGATGCTGGGATTTGATATGCCACGCAGCCTCTGATCCATGTTACATCTATTAAATATTGAATATGAAGAAACAGCAATTTCCAGCCCAATTTGGGAGATATTTCTTTTATACGTTTCACTCGTGCTGTATTCTGGTCTAGTGCTACCATCTAGTGGATGCCCATGCATATACTACAAAGGAGTGATGTAAGGGTCTTCAAACAGTCACTAGGGGGCAGTACCGAGAGCTATTTGCTATGACTAATATTTGCCCTGGTAATGACACTGCATTGCCCCCCATTAAATAGCACTCGCAGGAGGAAAGGAGATGATTTTACATGCACTTAAATCTTGAAGGTCACGTTATGTGGAAACTAGATTACTAAATGATAATGAGTTTGTAGACCTTTCTGTTCCAGGGCACTACGCCATGTACTCAATTCCATTTTTTTCCCTCTTTCTCTCTGGAGAATGGTAGATGGAGGCAGAGAGTGTTCAGGAACAGATAAATGTGTGTTGATGTGTGGCAGCCCTGCACTCTCCCAGCTGAATTTCATCGTTTAAGAATGTCTTTCAGCAACTTGTCCATTACACATCCATTAGAGCAGCATCAGAGGAGACATAACTGCCTCTTTCACATCCCAACGACTCCAGACAGTTAGACACCTCTGAAAACAACAGTTTAGTTGTTCCATCTTGTTTATCGGTTTGTTTATCTCTCTTTGTTTGCTGGCCTGCTCTCTCCTTCCAGCTTCTAGCCGGCGAGGAGTCTGAAATCACAGCCAATATGCTGAGCAGTGAAGATCCTGACACCCCTCCGGAGGAGCTGGTGTATGCTATCGAGAAGCCCAGCAATGGAATCGTTGCCTTTAAAGTGTCCCCGGATGACAGCGTGGACAGTTTCACCCAGGCTCAGATTAATAATGGAGAGGTTTTATTCATTCATCAGGGTGGGTTGATGTCAGTTACTTTGAATCGAGTCCTAAAAGAAGAATAAAATATCAGCTACTAAAGAAAAAAAAACAGTAGGACACCTGATGAGGGACCAGAAAATAGATTTGGGACGTGGCAATCATATAGAGAAGCCTGGCAGCCACATGGAATCATGTCAAAAAGCCACTTTCAAGGCCGAGGCTACTCAGAACGCCATAGCAATATAATAAAAAACCTCCCAAAACTGCATAACAACATAGTAAAGCCCAGTCAAAATGCCTTAGAAACCTTAAAGCAACAAGGTAACAGCTTAAAATACCTCAGGACACCTCAGCCATCATATACAGTAGCAGCATCTAAAAACTAGTCTGAACACCACATCCCAAACCCCACTCACAACACATAAAGAAATATGTTAAAACAAACTGTTTTGAATGGCTTTAGCAACATACTAATACCCCCTCACAACAAATGAGCAAAAGTATAGCAACACGTTAAAACAACTGAAAAAACGTAGCAATCATATGAAATAGCAGCATGCAAGAGACTGTTTTGAGCACCTAAGCAACATGACAAAAACAACACCTTAGCCACTACATTGCAACACAGCATAGCAATCATATAGAGTAGCAGCATGCAAAAAAACAAAAACATGCTACAGCACAGTCAGAACACATTAGCGAATACATGTCAACATGCTAAAAACATGCTAAAAATCATATAGAGCATGCAAAAATATATATTTGAACTACACAGCAACTCACTAAACCAACTTGGAACACTTAGCAACACAACCACATAGTGTTGCTAAGTGTTCCAAGTTGGTTTAGTGAGTTGATATGTAACACACTCCAAACGCTTTGGCAAATGTATAGAGACTTTTCACATAAAGGTTTCCTCAAAAATCGTTCACTTTGATAAATCTAATGTACTGCAAGGAACTACTGAAGAACCCTTGCTTTATGAGAATACCTGATGTAGTGAATATGATGTGCTTTTGTGTCTGGTCTCAGGTTCAGAGTCTGGTGGGTTCAGCTTCACAGTGACTGATGGAGAACACACTTCACCTCTCCACCGCTTCGCTGTCAAGGCAAGACAGCTTACCATCTCCTTGGAAACGAAGGGAGAACTCATGGTCTTCCCAGGTAGGCTCCACACGTCTAGAGCTTAAATCCAAATCCATGTCTTTCTCTAGGCCAAATGAAAGATCTTTATTGGCCCAGAGAGAAATTGTTAATAAATCTTCAAATTGGAGAGGGATAATTTTTCATTTTCCCCATCACGAACAGTCCGTAATCTTATCTGGAACAACCTTGTAGATCAATTACAGCTTTATGAAAGCTGCTAAAATGTGTTTCCAGGAAGAAAACAGTGGAGTGATATGATTTGTTTGGTGATGCTTGTCAGGCACCAGGCAGGTGATCAGTGGAGATGTTTTGCGGGCCATAACAAGTGAAGACGGTGATGAAATCACATATTCACTAGTGAAACCTCCTCGCTTGGGACGAATAATCAAACCTAACCAGCGTGGACAGTTCGAGGAGATCACTAGATTCACACAGACTGAGGTAAATAACTCTGTGTATTTGTCAAAATGTATTTGCAGAGGAAACCAGTAACACGTAGAGTTACAATTTAGAATAATTGCTTGTTTTGACATTGTATAAAAACCCTTAAAATGTGCTGGTAGTAAAGCCTCTTCCATTGCAATGCCATTTCTAGTATGTGTGCATGGACTATTAGTGGTCAGTAAGCGGCAGCATTCAATTCTCATAACATTCATTCTCATTACATTCAGCTAAGTATTTCAAGTTAAGAATTTAAGCTATACTTCCTATTTGCTGTAATAATGGTCTGATGTTTCTACATCTGACTATTTGATCAGTTTTATGAACAGTGTTATAGGCTCTGGCCAGTTATAAAAGGGTTTTTGATTTTTCTTGTGTGTTCAGTTGGATGCAGGTGCCATATATTATGAGCATCAGATGCCGGCTGAGCCCTTCTGGGTCCTAAAAGATTCTGTTGAGCTGGCCCTCACATCGCCCCCAGCAACAGAGCTGCATCACAGCCTGCCAGTCACTGTGTCATACTACGCAGCCAATCAAAATGTGTCATCTCAGCTCTGGAAGAACAAAGGTAGCTAACAATTAAATGTCATTTTTTGTAGTGGGAGTTTGAACTTGTATTTCTGCATTAGCATTGTTACTCAATGTGGTTGGAGCTTGAATGCCAGGATTTCTCAAATCTGACCCAGTACATTTAGCTTAAACCTAATCAAAGACCACCAAAAAATCTAATCAGTGTCTTCAGAGAAGTCTCAAACTCAGTTCCTGGAGGGCCAAAGCTCCCTCGAGTTTAGCTCCAACTCACACCTGTTTAGAAGTTTCTAATGATCCTGAAGATCTCAATTAGCTGGATCAGGTGTGTTTGATTATGGTTGGAGCTAAACTGTGCAGATCTATGGCCCTCCAGGAAATGAGTTTGAGACCAATGCTTTAGAGTTACTAGAAAATTAGTTGAGTTTGAAAGTTTAATCACGGTTTGGCTAAACCAAGGGTGCCCAACATTGTTCCTGGAGATCTACCTTCCAGTAGAGTTCAGCTACAACCCTGATCAAACACAACTGAGGAGGAGCACTTGGTAACTAAAGACAGGTGTGTTTGATCAGCACTGGAACTAAATTCTGCAGGAAGGTTAAATCTCCAAGAACAGGGTGTGGCACATCTGGGCTAAACTGTAAGGACATGCTGCATGTTGCATGCTAATCTCTAGGACACTGGTCTAATAATTAGACGTAATTTAATTATTTTCCTTTGTTAATGTGTTGCAGGTGTGTCCGTGGTGCAGGGACAGTCTAAAAGGATTGACAGCTCTGTTTTGGATGCTTCTAACCTGCTGGCCAGTTTGCCTGAGCAGAAGCGGGCGGGGCAAGACATTGTCTATGAAGTACGGCAGTTCCCCAATCATGGACGACTCACTCTCGGAGGCTCTGACCTGCCTCGCGATGCTCCCCGTTTCCTGCAGGATGACGTGACACGTGGTGATCTAGAGTACAATCACGATGACTCTGGAGCATCTTCTGATAGCTTCTCTTTCCGGGTCCATCTCAACCCCAGTGGCCGCACTCCGCAAGTTCAGCCTGGTGCCGTGGTTCTGGAGGAGATCTTCCTGCTCTCCATCAGACGACGAGACTCAAACCCGCCAGAACTTGTAAGCTTGGACCTGCTCCTGGAGGCACTACAGGGCTCCACGACCATCATCTCCAAAAAATACCTCAACACGGTTGACCAGGACAGCACACCAGACGAAGTCCGATTTACCATCTCCAAGAGTCCAACAAATGGATATGTAATCTACACCGACAATGGAGACCGGATCAACCAGTTCAGCCAGGAAGACATCAATACCGGGCGGGTTTCTTTTGTTAGCGATGGAAGTCTTACTAATGGTTTCATGGAATTTGTAGTGTCTGATGGGAAACACCAAACAGACCCATACACGCTGCATATCGGAATCCTGGCCAAGTCTCTGATACTAAACATAGCTCCAGAGATCCAAGTAAGGCAGGGAGATGACGAGACGCTAATCACAGAAGACATGCTCAGCACCTCCACTGGGGGTTCTGTGGAGGAAGATGTACTCTATAAGATCACCAATGTCCCAAAATATGCAGCCGTTATGGTGGACAGACAGCCCACATCGGCATTCACACAGCAGCAGGTCAAACAAGCAAGAGTGAGTGTTCGTTTCGTTAAATCCACCTCACCAAGAGACAGCGTGGCATTCGTGGCCCGAAGCAGGGCGGCGAATGTGTCCTCCATCCTCAACATTACCGTGAAACCACTGGCAAAGTTGGCCCAGAATCCCCTGCTCCCCAGAGGTGCTACAGTACTCGTAGACAGAAAGTTGCTGGATGCTACACCTCTGGCCAACAAGACCAGAACATCTCCGACCTTTAGCATGATCCAACAACCTCAAGGAGCTCGGTTTATCAAGAGGGGTGGGCAAGATGATGGGCAACCAGTGAGTTCCTTTACCCAACGAGACCTGGATGAAGGTCGGATAGCTCTTGAGATCTTAAACACAACTGGGGGTCAGAGCACTGGAGGTCAAGGTCAAGATGAAGCCCGCTTCCTCCTAAAAGCACACGGCGTACCTCCTGCAGAGTGCGTCTTGCCCTTCCATGTGATCCCATATGACCCTTCTAAAGTTTATGGTGCTACGCTGCTCAAAGTGCCACCGATCGTCAAGAACGATCCAGGACAAGCCGAGCCCAGGTGGAGAGGTGATGGTGAAGTGGGTTCTGGCAGCACTACAGCGACTCCTGTGGTGTCTAGAAGAAATACACTGTGGGCTATCCTTATTCCCATTCTCGTCATCCTCCTCCTCATGCTCCTTGCAGCAATGCTGGCCTACTACTTGGTCCGTCGCAACAAGACCGGGAAGCACAACGTCCAAACGGTGGCAGCAAAACCGAAGAATGGAGAAGTGAGTCAGGAGACTTTTAGGAAAACCGATCCCGCGAACAACATCCCCATGTCAAGCATGGACTCCAAAGGGGCGGATCCTGAGTTAATACAGCACTGTCGGACAACAAACCCAGCACTGAAAAAGAACCAGTACTGGGTTTGAGATGGGGAGGCGACCGGACACTTCTGTTTTCAAGGCCTTGAATCATTCCAGTCAGTGTTATACAGTTTTCTTGCCATTATTGATGCTTATGAAGTCTAGCACATATCTGCATATCTGAGTTAAGGGTTTCTTAGATGGCACAGCCAGATCTGTGTGTGTGTGTGTGTGTGTGTGTGCTGATGTTCTAATAGTCACATGGTCATTTCTCAACCGAGGGACTTTTGGGGTACTTTTGGACAAGAACATAATATGTTATGTTTGAACAATCCTTTTGTATGTATGTTTAGGCAGTAAATGATTTAAGATCTTATTTTTAGTGTTATTTACATTTATGTTTGGTTTGTTTTTAAACAGCAATCAATAGATGTGCCATTTTCCCAGCAGCCTGTTTTCTTTTGTGACGCATTGTGTGATTTAAAATTGCGCTGACAATTTGGCACCTTTGTGATCACTTGTTCAAAGAAATATTCAATATTCTGTTATATGATGTTGATTACCTGGAGAAAAAAAATAACAAAATAGCTTGCACTAACAGTGGACGTCTATGAAGCAAGTCATTGCTCCTTTAAAATACACAGGGAAATATAGCCACACGACTTTAATTTTCTAAATTACCTACTGTCTTTAAATGATTTAATAGACTTGCCTGTGAAAAGTTATCCAACTTCAACCAATTATGGCCACGTAAAAGCAGTAAACACTACTATGCCAGTAAATCAATCCATCCCGTTGCAAAAGGTACTATTCAGACCAGTTTTTCCCAAATCTATTACCAACAGTATACACTGGATCTCTTTCAATTTGTAGAGTTTCTACTAATGATGTCAGGAATGATCATGAATGAATCAGGTGTGTTTGAGTAGGAAGATTAATAATCGAGGTTGGGTAACATTGGTTTCAAACTTTAAAAGCTCAGACAACAAATATTTTAGTAAATAACCCTTTGCAATACATTGTCCCAAAGATTCTCACTGCAAGTGCTTGTTAATAATGTTTTTTTCTACGGTAACTAACAGCATAACAGTCGTAACGTTATTAAATTGAAGGTATGCCTTGATTTTCTGTTTTAAATGTGCATGATGTAAATTTCAGTTATAGAAGGGCTGTTGTAAAGAATGGGTAAAAGAATGTAGAAAATGCAGGAAAGATTACAGATGTTGAACGTGGAAACAACGCAGTGGATTTGTGAGGGAAACAATTCTAACAATATCTTTAGGCCTTGTTTTTTTGTACAGAACTTCGAAGCTGGGAAACCGTAGAGTCACAGCTCCCTACTGTCCTCTACAGGTCCAAAGAAGTATTACAAAGCAACAATATTATGGTCAATGAAGTATAAATAGAAAAGTCTAGTACATGTGAATGTGTGTGAGATGTAATAGCAGTTGGAAAAATTATACATGCTCTGATTCAGTTTGGTCAGATTATGGTGCTTGTTCCGCTTTGAAATCTTAATATGCCTGCTCGAAAAAGAGTAATATCACAGCCATGCCACGTATACTTCTCAGTTTTGACACTTAAACAGTGCTGAGATTTAACTGTTTCGAGAGACTTCATGTTTACTAATCATCATATCAGTCGTGTGAAAGTTAAAACGAACAGCCTTACTGAATGCTTTTAGCTATTTTTCTATAAATCTATCTTTTCTACTCTGTTTGTTGTGTTTGTTTTGTCCGTAAATGCTTTCATCCACTGCACTGATCACAGGCACTGAAGAACTATAACGTTTTCTCCTCCAGAACTGCAGCCATGGACAGGAAGTGAGTCAGCAGTGGCTGTATTCACGCCGTGTCCTGATTGGCTGCAGGGAAGATATGAGGTCATTATTCCTCAGGCTGCAGCATCTATTTTCCAGAGCTCAGTTCACAACTTTTGTTTTAGGTTTAAAAATACAGAACAATATGTACCTTGATGCATGGCTGGGTGAAAGTATCCCTGAGCATTTTTTTTAAACATTATATCTAGGGTTTACAGAAATCTCTGCCTTTGAGAAATATATCTCTGCAGTGTTTGAAATAAGGAAACTGAAATTCAGCTAACAGTAAAGTCCATCAAAAATAAAGATTCTTTCATTAACTTACCAAGCCTTCCAATATGTCGTTAAAACCCACTATGACTTTGTTGCATGTCACTGAAATTGAATTAATATATTTTAATGATACTTCTTGGGTTTGCTAGATACTGTTGTATGGAAATAGTGGCATGGACAATTTTTCAAAGTAACTTTTTGGGGTTTTACAGATGATAGAAAGTCATATGGGTTTGGATCGACCTGGGGGTTGATTTTCTATTTCTTAAAAACTTTATAGAAAGTCTTCTCATTTGTCACTTGTTCTCAATTAATCATTCGGACTGTCACTGGCTGAACTGTTTAGTTTAGTGACGTTTCATACACCAATTCTTTTGCATCATTCCAGAGTTTACTTTAATTATACACAGACATGATCGGTTCCCAGTGTACTGCATATGGAATTTATATCACTGTTGATCTGATTTTCCCTTTTCTTTATTTAGCTAGTATTAACTGCATATCCTGGGGTTACGATATCCCATCTGAGACCTCTCAGGACGTTTGTATCTGTGTTTCTGCAGAGCAGAATTGAGATCACATGAAAACTCAGGACATCAACGGTATTTGTTCTCTGGGTATTTATGGGAATATGTTGACCTTAAACCCAAAACCATGTACAACCTTTGTTTTAGTGTATGTTTTTAAATTCTGTTTGCTTGTAAATATATTGTGTCAGATCGCATAACCTGTCATAAGAATCAAAATGCACTTTCCTCCAGCTCTTCGATGATTTCATTTGTGGGTGAGAGTTTTCATTACCAGTGTTTATTTATTTTTAGCATCTATATTCGGTTTAGTTTTTGCCCTTTTAAAAAGTTTGTGAACATGCAATTCCTAGAAAGTTATATGTCATGGTCCCAACAACAAAATAAAAAAAATTAAAACGATTGCTTGTTTCTTGAATTAATGTGTTCCACATATTTCTACGTTATATAATATTCGCATAAGCATATTATTTCATATTTAATAAAGTTACATTTAATAAAACTGTATTATTTATTTTTTTTATAAATAGTTGTTGTGCTTAAATTTGACCAGCAGATGGCGCAAGGGTGTCCCTCAGCACTCCATTAAGTCTAATCTGCGCTCATTCTTTCCTACCAGCGGCCTTTTCGCTTTCTTCAGACTTTCTTGGCTCTTTCTTCGGAATAAGACTCAGTGTCAAACGCTCCACAGGCTTCGTAGTATAGCTGACACGACTGTTTTCAACATATTACTTTGGCACCTGCTACATATCCTATTATAATTAACAAATAACTATTTATTTTACTCATTTACTAGCTAAAAGACTTTTGTTTTGAAATGTCTCACCATATGAATCAGTCAAAACAGCTCAGCTCAAACAGCCAATCAGGTCGCGCTCCAAACACAGTCGACACGCCCACCTGAGAAAAACAAATGGAACCCAGAAAGAAGAAGTAAACAATCTCAATAATGCAGGTCACGTGAATAGTTCTGGTTTGATTCTACATCATTGAAACTTTTTAACAGCACCTGTTCTTAATTACATAAAGGATGCAGCGTTTAGAGGTTGTTGCAGTGCATAATGATTGACATATTTAAGAAAGACAATTCATATAATTTTAAACATACACTGTAAAGGCAAAAATATTTGCACATGCCCTTTTAATTATAGGGTTTGGCTATTTCAGATACACTCTTTACTAGCAGGTCGTAAATTTGAGTGTATAGTCACGCCATCTCCAAAGACAAAAGAACAGGGCTCTGCTCTGCATCAGCGGCAAGTTAATAAATGTTAAACTAACATGACATCTTTATATATTATTATAACTTAAATATGAGCCGTTAAAAATGAATCTGATGTCGGCAGATGCAGGTGCTTTGTTTGCGGCCTTTGCACATTTCAAATGCAGAAACTGGAAACATTTGCATAAATGTGCTTTGTTGAGTCTTTCGGTCTTGGAGAAAGAAAGGCAGATGTTAGGGTCAAGAAAGAAAGAGCAGGGTCACCAGAGTGCATGCTTTTTCTCTGGTGGTTTCTCTTGTCAGATGTGTCAATGCTTGGGTGTGTGTGTGTGTGTGTGTGTGTGTGTGCAGAAAAATCACTGCGCTTTATTTTAAAACGCATACAGAATCAGTGATGCAATGTGGTTGCCTAGCTATAGGGTTAAAATCGTGCTTGTCGAGCAGCAATTAACCAAGCAAATTTGCAGTTGATATATTTCCTTGACCTAAAACGTGTAGATCATATGAAAAGGGCCCCTTCTCCTTCTGTTCGTCCCGTCTGGGTGAAATGTGCTTCATAGTTCTGTTTTTTACATCCTTCCACTGTGTTAACATTTCCAACCCCTAAATTAGCTTCTCCTGCTTCCAGTCTGCTATTACAACACCCATGTTTCCATCTGAGGTCACCTCAGAATCGGTGAAATCATCCAGCAATCTTGCTTTTAATTGGCTGAAACACAATTGTGTTGGTCAAATGTGTTTACGATGGACTGATACATTAATAGTTTGGGTGGTTAAATGTTCTCTGGCTGCAGGAAATATTAAGTGCAGTGCGCTAGTTAGAGTCCTCATGTCTGGGTATGTGATTTGAGACTTGTCGTCATTGTCCCTGAACTGCAGGGACTTTAGTTTCCATAGTGCTGCTCTCAGGGATGCTACATAGAAGATACGCAGACTGTTAGGTTGAGGAAAAATGAGCTCTGGGAAGGCACTTAAACATGCTCAGTATTTAAAGTAACATGAAGAACACTTTTCTCTCTACAGTGAAACACGGGTCTTCATAAGCAAGCAACAACTGAAGAAGCTTTATTTTTTAAGGGTTCTCTAAACATTGCATGTCGGTTGCCAGATAATGTTTTCCCTCTGTAATGTAAAGTTTATTTGCAGGTCAGATGTGTTTGTGTCTCGCTCTGTTTTTCCTAGAACCTTGCGAACCACAGACAGAGAGGAAGAATTTGTGTAAAAAAAAAAAAACACTGAAGATGGTGAGCCGGCACACATCCTGTCACAGCAGGATCAGGCTATTTACTGTATCTTCCCTATAATACGCCCAGTATTTTATCAGCAAATAACAGGGCAGAGGCTCCTTGGCAGCAATGTTATTGACTCAATCTGAAGGCAGGGTTTAAACAGAGCAATGACCGCTCTGTGTCTGTGTTTTCAAGATTGAACTAACTGTCCAATGGTTTAATGCTCATCCGTGACCTTATAGTGTTTGATCACCTGAATAATATATTATCTGTAATATCTCTCATCTAAAATTGAATTTCTGTGATTCTTTCATTTGCAATACTATGTAAACATTTAAATGGGAGCCAATTTGTTTTCATGACAGATTTATACAAACACACATTAGCTAGCCTAAATAATGAAGAGATCACTAACAGGTTAAGTAAGATTGAATATGTAGGCTAACATGTAATATATGTGTAACCGCTTACTGCACGTTATTTGCCTCACCCAAGGAAAAACGTGCATGGATACGAGAGAATTTGAAAGCTGTGACTTTGTTCACAAATTTTAATTGTAATTAATTTAATGCAGGCGTCACATGTATCATTTTTGTTAAAGAATCAACTGGAAACAGAATATACTAAAAGATCTTGGTTTATGAAACATAATTAAAAACTATAAAAATCGATATTGCCAAATCATTTCTGACACATGTTGCAGCTTATATGTGTTGTGTGCATGTACATTTTGAGTCCGGACAATCAATAAACATGGGGTTTCAATTATTAATTTTATTATAACTGCTACAGTTTTTGTGTCCCTACCCTAACATTAATTTGTTCTGTGATCTTCTTTAAGCATTCAAACCACTCAGCCTTTGTAACGTTTCACCTTCATAATTGCTGTGTTCTATATTCTTACTTCTCTATAACCGTTCTGCTTTTCTTTACTGCTCTACTTCGCAGCTTTGCTTAGAATTGACCCATTCTTTACCCTTTCTGCAAAAGAACTGCTCCTCTAGAGTCTTCCGCTTTAAAACATCAGCAATTTTATTTTATTAAATCCCTATTTTAAAATCCTCTTTCTCAAATCAAATGTTATGAGATTCCTGGAAGAATGACTTAGTTCTGCACAGGCCACTCCCACAATAGTTGCTTGACAAAGGTGATTAGGAGCCAAAACAAATCCCTGAAAAGAACTTCTGTCGGCCTGATTTTGTTAAAATGACATTATATCAGTTTGTTTTTCTTATTTCAGCCTCAAGGTTATTATAGTTAACGAAAACGAACGAAAAAACTAAAACTAGAATTAAAAAAGCATTTTAGTTAACTGAAATAAAAATAACAACGAGAGTTTTAAAAAAAACGAATGACTAATATTATTTTAGCAAAACGTTTTCGTCTTTGTAATAAGCCTTTTGGGTTGAATTGTAATCTATTTACTTCACGCTGCCAGTTTTTAAGCCAGGTATTTGACCTGTATGGCACCACGTAGTCTGTGACGTCACGTGTCCACAGTCTGTCCGCGACGTCACCGGCTAAAGTGATGGCTGCAGCAAGTCGGAAGAAAGCGGTTGAGTCCTGTTTGGGATTTCTTTGATTATGAGTCCTTGTGCTGGGCGATATATATCGAACGATATATTATGCGCATATCATCAGTAAAGCCGGTTCTTTGATTAAAATCTTTTAAAAAAGCGACAAATCTAGCGACTTCTTGGACAAACCTCAGCGAGTCTCTGGTAGTGCCGCGCGAGCTCTTGTCTTCCAAGCACGTGCACAGCTGAGAGGAGCAGAGCTTTTGGTTAAAATAGATATTATGTTACTTCGAACTATCTTTTACATGCAAATATAGCCAAAATCGCAGTATAGCCATTGCCTATATCTTAAATGTATTTGACTTCATCAGACAACGGCTTGATTATAAATCAGGATTTTAATCTAAATTAACATCTTGTAAAATAGAGCTAGTTTAGAAGGCTTAATAATGGGTAGCATTTCAGTCACTATTTCATATTCATTCCATTTTTCTGACAACAGAAATCATTAAATAATGATTTTGATTCATGCACCTGACAAACATCCTAATTTACAAAATAAAAAACAAAAACTAAACTAAACCTAAGCAATTTCAAAATATAAAAACTAGCAAATCTGCCTCTAAAAACGAATTAAAAATAACTGAATTTGAAAACAAAAAGTCAAAACGAAATAAAAACTAAAACCAATGAAAAATCCAAAACTATTATAACCTTGTTCAGCCTTTAAAGAGACTTTGATGACGTCAAGTTGCGTGTCAAGGTACTGTATCTCTCGAGCGGTGGAATAGGGAATCTACACATATCTATGGTCTGCTCATCACTCCATGGAAGAGAGGGGCAGGGTCAGCAGAGCTCATTAACATTTAAAGCAACATGAATTAGAACAGCTTGAGGAAAACAGCTGATTTTGACAGGGTAAAAAAGGTGTTTTACACTACCATTGAGAAATTTTAACCAAAGTATGTTATAGACTTTTAATTAAAACCCTAAAGAATCCTATCAACTTCTTTAAATGCTCTACTGCTCCTTGTTGCTCTAGAAGTGCTCAGCTCTGAACTTCTGTTATATGGCCTCTCTTTTTTGCATGCATCAGCATTTCACTGCTGTATGATCTCACTGCTTGTTATCCCACTGCTCAATGATTTTCACTAGAATCTTATTGTCCCATGATCTCACGGCTGAGGCATTAAAGTGGATGTGAATAGCGTGTGTAGCTGTGTGCGTTCCAGCGTCGCTCTTAGCCCCTATATGACAGGCTCTTCCATAATCACGCAACCATCAAAAAACAGGGACTTGAGGTATCGCCCTGTATTCAGTCCAGCCTGCATTTGATTAACAGATGCTGAATGCATCAAATGAGACATGAGAAAAACTAAGAAAATAGGACGTTTTGAGTTTGTTGTTTAAGGACATCTGAAGGCATGAGAGGAATGTAGGCTCGGTGTTCTAAGGAAGTGACTTGTCTTCTGGGAACGCTGCTTGGCTTGAAGACAAGGAGGTGGAGTCAGGGGAAGGGTCGCACAATTAGGGGGTGTGGTCCAAACATTTCCTCATACTCATGTCTCTGTCTCTCTCTCTCTCTCTCTCTCTCTCTTTCTCTCTCTCTCTCTCTCTCTCTGATCTGGCCTTCATCCAGTATCTACATCTGCAGAGTTTGGTAATTGTCTACTCCCTCCTTATAAAACAGCACAAAGTAACATATATATAAAATACGTTGGTTTTGGTTATTACAACCTTGTCTTGGCCTCAAGGTTTCTGTAGAATGACTAAGGGAAAACGCTTATAAATCACAAAATATATAAAGTAAAGCGAATGAAATTGACACAGGACTGTGCTGCACTTCTTCAATGTAACTAAAATGTGTTTGTGAATAATAGATTAATTTATTTTTTGCTATAGAATATATTTTTATCCAAAGAAATTACAATAATGAAAATATTCTGTATATTTTCAAAGAATGAATGTATATTTAAATATATGTGTTTATTGCATATTGTAATATTTTAAATATGAATTTAAAATGAATGCTAGTTGTAAATTAAGTTTTTTTTAATCCAACAGTTTGATTAAAAAGGATAAATCTTCAAATTAAAGATTAAGTCTGGTAAGTCTAAAGAGGATCTGTTTGGAATATATGTATAAATGTGAAACATGCTCCCAATAATATTTATTTATTAAAAAAAAAACACACACACACACACACAGAAGAAGCCTTTCAGAACAAGACCAGCATCAAAGAACTGTAGGAAGACCAGATTAAGAAGACATGACCATCTGGCATTCTTCATATTGCCAGACCCACTCGTACATCAACCATTGTGCTTCATACAATATCGGATCATCATTACATCACAGTGACAGTTGGTCTGTGTGATTTCTGTTTCAAACAGTTCCTCTACAATTCCACCTTAAGACGCCAAAAGACCTTTGGCCTGTATTCTGTGAAATTCTTTAAAAAGAGAGAGCTCTGGATGAAACGTCAAGAGACTTTGAAGCCAGTATTTATGGATCTGTTCACTTAAGGGGTCACAGCCGGAGACACTCTGCTAAGGGCTTTTGTGAAAGCAAACCTACATTTGTTCGGAAAATAAATGTCGTAAATGCTCATAAATACCTTAAAGCCCATTATCATTACATTACAGTAATGTTAAGCCCATTGAGTCAAAAAATAGGATCTCTTGAATCAGGAGAAATTAATTCCCATAATTTTTTTGAGATATTTTTTCCCCCAGTTTTTTCCCCCCGTTATATCAGCTGCTCATCTGCAAACAAGATGGCTGGCAGTCTCAGATCTGTCTAAAATTCCTCCACATCTTGTGACCTCCAGAGGAATCTTGTTCAGGCTAAGAATGTTTTTTTTTTTAATGTTTCCAGAAATAAGTGTGTTTATTTTATCATATAAGGGAATTATGAAGAATAGATTTAGGTCATCTTTTATCTTTAAACATAATATGTATATATATATATATATATATATATATATATATATATATAGCAGTCTGAGCAGTCCCAGATTACAGAAATAAACATTAAAAATAAAAAAATAAACTGCATTTTATAATAAATCTAAATTTGGCATGGCAAGCTCTGTTTATACATTATATTTGTCAAGTGATAAAATGCTTATTAAAAATATTATCTATACTGTAAAGAGAGGTAATCTGCAGTTTTTACTTAAAAGATCTATTACTGATTTAATCCATAAAAATCATTTCCTTAAAGCCTTTATGTATAATGCATTATAAAAGATTAGTGGAGAATATAATGCATTATGATTTTTCATAATTGGCCGGACCAAATTTAAATTTCAATGTGTTCAAGGCATGATTAATGAAATAAAACTACTTTTGTAATGCATTATACATAAAGGCTATGTTGGTGTAAATTAATTTAAGTTGATTTAGTGAGGTTAAAATAATACTTTGACTATTTATGTTACCATTTTTAGGTCACCATTTTTTGTGTGTGTAATTATAGTATGTAATATGTGTATATTGAATTTAATGTCAACAAATGCTTTATTTATGAGTTGCATGCTGATTTAATATATTACAAATATTTGAATATTTAATTTAATATTTACCAAAACATTTAGATAAGTTATTTTTGCTAAAAGCATAAATCTAGCAAAATTTAGTCTAATTTAATGTTAAATTGTTTAATAAATTAAGTCGTATATGTCATGTTATACTGCCTACTGTAACTCATTTTTAATAAATATGCATTTTACATCATAATAAGTATTTTGTGTGTCCACATCTTCCCTAATGAGTTAACTAAAAAAAGGCTATGCTGTATTTTTGTCTGATGTTGTTTTTGGCATTGCTATTTCAGCACCATTTTTTTGACTATTTGTAACAGCATGCAATTATTCATAAGTCTGTGCAAGTAAAGAACGCTTTCATAAAACAAAAGGCCCCTACAAAATGAAACCAAACAAGACACTGAATCCATTTTGAGATCTTTTTATTCAGATCCCCTGTTCAACACCAGAATGTGTAAAAAGTGTAAAATCTACACATTATATAAATTCTACTGTCCTCCTTACAGTGAGTAAACACAGAGCAATGTGCTGGACGCAGCCTCACACGTCCTAGAAGAGTCCAAAATCATCCGTGTGAGATCCGCCCGTCCCCAAGAAATCTTTTTTTGTCCATTTCTGCAGTCACTGTTCTCAGTTTCTTGATATTTCAGCTCATTAAAACATCTATTTCTCATAGAACGTGTGTAATCCGTAGTCTTCAGATGTGACACTGATGCTACAAAACGCGAAAAAAAGATAATTAAGCAAATGTAATATTTGGATAAGTCATAGAAACCCGTCTCTGCTTTGGTATGACTAAAGCGTGAGGAACTCTGCTGTGTGTTTGAGCTCAGCTGTATCCGGGAATGTGAGCGAAGTCGCCAAGTGGACACACGCAACCCCCGACACACGGTCTGTTTACGTTCCAAGGTTTTTAAGAGAATTAAAAGCAGGGGTTTTTGTTTATGTGCATTTTTTCCCAGTTACCAGAAAAGAAATCCCCTACGGGGTCGCTCAGCGCTGCTTTAACTGATTCGAAAACGATGAACATTTCCTTCTGTGGGCACATAAACATCTGGACACCAAAGCACAACTTTTGGCAAACCACAAGGCTGGTCAGTTCTTACAAATATTCTTCAGGTTGTTCATGCTAAAGTCAACATGAAATGCATTTTGCAAGGCATTCAGAATGCAATGTGTTTTGGGGTTAAAAAAACAAAAAAACAACAACAACAGCCTTGAAAGACAAAAATGTATGTGTTTATCAATTGAAAAATGGCATTTGTGTGTATTACGAAAGTAAACAAGGTTGGTTTAGATTTCATGTTGCCTATTATTTATTAATACATTGCTTGAGCCCATTACCATCATAGAATTAAAACTAAAAAAAGATAATTGTATCTTTTAGTCTCGCTGCTCTGATATAAACTCACAATTCTGAAGAAAAAAACAAAACGTAAGAAAAAACTTTAAAAAAAAAAACAACTTTATCTTGTACTTTTGACTTTTTTTGCTTAGAATTCCGAGTTTAAATCTTACCATTCTGAATTTTTTCCTCACAATACAGTTTAAATCTTACAATTCTAACTTTTTTCTAATAATTACAATTTAAATTTTGTAATTCTAACTTTTGTCTCAGAATTCCAAGTTTAGATGTCACAATTCTGACTTTTTTCTCAGAATTCTACGCTTAAATCTCGCAATTCCGACTTTTTTTCTCAGAATTCAGTTTAAATGTTACAATTCTAACTTTTGTCTCAGAATTCCGAGTTTAGATGTCACAATTCCGACCTTTGTCTCAGAATTCCAAGTTTAGATGTCACAATTCTAACTTTTCCCTCAGAATTCTATGCTTAAATCTCGCAATTCTGATTTTTTTTCTCAGAATTCAGTTTAAATGTTACAATTCTAACTTTTGTCTCAGAATTCTGAGTTTAGATGTCGCAATTCCGACTTTTTTTGCTCAGAATTTAATTCCGGTTTTTTTTATTCCAATTTTACTCTCAGAATTCCGAGTTTAAATCTTACAATGTTGCAATTCTGACTTTTTCTCAGAATTCAGATTAAATCCTACAATTCCTACTTTTGTCTCAGAATCACCAGTTTAAATCTCACACAGTTCTTGTTTTTCTCAGAATTCAATCTCACAAAACGAAAATAGCAACTTACGTTTCTGTTTTTTTTTTTTCTTAGAATAGTAAATTCATATCTTGCGATTCTAAGTTCATTACTCACAAGTGTGACTGAAAAATTGTGAGATATAAATTCAGAATTGTGGGAAAGAAATGATAGTGAGATAAAGTTACCTTTTTATTATCTTACTCCATAAAGAAAAAAGCTTCTGTTAAATCTGTTCCATTTCTTAACATGTATAACAGCAAAACATCAATAAACCCATAGGTTTAAATGTTGGTCCTCAGTTACTAAGTGTGCAAACAGTAAACATCCAAGTTTACAATCTGAAACTTGAGACGTTTTACAGTTAAACCAAAAGCATTGTAAAAATCACAACTCTTAACCACAGAGTCAACTCAGATTGCAGCCTTGAGATTTGCACAAAACCTCTGTACCCCTTAAACCAAGCGAACAAAACTAAAAATAAAGATTAGCCTACTTCAGAGGAAATTAAAACAAAAACCATTAACATAAGCTCAAAGTCCTCTCAAGTTTTTCCTGAGGGCACACAAAAAGGAGAAGAGGAGGATAAGAGCTCCCTTTTGCTTTAGAAACACCCTGAACAAACATTTAAGCTAAATGCTAATGCTAATACTGAAGTGTTTCCATCTGATATTCAGAGTCTCTGGGTGGGAGTCTTTTAGCCCAAAAATTCACAAAAACATGTTTTGTCTTAATAATACTTGGAACAATTAGTACCGGACCACGAATTACAGCTCAAAAGAAACCTGGTGTTATGCATCTGAATCACTGATGAATATCATGTGACCGTCACATCTGATCACTGTATCAAATCAGAATCTTCTTCCGCCTGAAGGGGAGCTGGATATACATTTTATCTGATTAAACTTCCTGGAAGTTAGCAAAACCACTTGAACCTGCTACGTGGGTTTATTTCTTGCTCATCTAGTCCAAGCAAATTTGGGCAACTGAACATTTCAAAAGTTAAGTAGTACTTCTGCCGTCACTGAAAGCGAAATGTTGCACGAAACAACAAATCCAAGCCAATCAGACCGTGCAATATTTAATGTTTAGTAATTTCGGTACAAAAATGATTTTCTCTGCTATTTTCCAGTTCAAATATCTATACATCTTTAAATCAAGATACATTTACTTGAGAAGCAAAATTAATTGCGTCCTAAAATATTTCTAAAAATTAAGTAAGTATTTGCTTTAGCGCTGTCAAACAATTAATCACATTCAAATAAAAAGTTTGTTTACTGTGTATATTTATTATGTATATATAAATCAAAGGCTTGCATGTATATACTTAAGAAAAATATGTAAACGCATTTATACATAATATAAATGTATACAAGCAAATACATGTAAATATATATTTTTTTAAATATATGCTGTGTGTGCTTTTATATGTACACAATAAATATACAAAGTAAAATCTTTTTTTTTAATGTAAACAAAAACTTTTATTGTGTATGCGATTAATCGTTTGACAGTACTAATTTGCTCACTTCATTTTGATACTTTTCAAAATTTGGTTTAGATATTTGGATCAGAAAATTACTAAAAAACTAAATTATTTTTTGCAGTGATGCAACAGGCTTTTGGACCAATGAGATTCCAGCGTGGGCAGAGCAACTCAACACAGTCCATAAATAGAAAATCTAGCATTCAGCACCTGACAAATTTTTTTTTGCATTACGCCTGAATAAGACACAGTGTCGCAATTTGCTTTTTCTTAAAGAAATAATTGCGTTTTTGGCAAACTATTGGGTAAACTACTCAAGTCACATGGGTTTTTGGTGTCTGATTAGCGTCTGCACCTGCTAACGCACAGGCAACGTCATTCGCAAACCTGACTGTGAGTTTTAAAGAAAAACATATGAAAAAAGTGTAACAGATGTTTAAATAAAAACCAAAACATGAAGATATACATGAATAGTT
The DNA here is from genome assembly GCA_032275025.1 of Enteromius treurensis. NCBI lineage: Eukaryota > Metazoa > Chordata > Actinopteri > Cypriniformes > Cyprinidae > Enteromius > Enteromius treurensis. The sequence goes on from JAUCMU010000053.1 coordinate 3,305,860, forward strand.
TATCAAAAGGCAAATGCATTGTTGGTTTGTGGGGTTAAAAGTGACATTTTTAAGTGCAGAAGTGACAATGTCCAGTTTCTCTAGCAAAAAAAATAAAAAATCCTGTCTGGAATTAGAAAATTCCAATTTTGGGAATAAAAAAGATAAAAATTGTATATCCGTCCAGAGGATTGTTGCGGACCTCCATTACAGTCCAGATGCCAAAGCCTCTAGAGGTTATCGTACATGCGAAGGGTTCTCTCTAATTGCTGACCTACACGCTGGTAGAAGGCGATCTGTTGGCGGATATACGCCTGCATCATCTCTTTGAAGTCCACCTCCCTCCGCTGGTGGAAGTGGTTCATCTCGGCCTGCAGGGCGAAACCCACTGTCCTGCAGCGTTTACGAATGCCATTGGCTTCCTCTTGGTCCATCTTCCCCTCGTCGCTCATACGCTGAGACTCCTTCACCTTAGCAAAAGCACCTAAGACGGTGTGAAACAAAAGAGAAATTGTTAAATATTAAAGCAATATGCAAAAAAAAAAAAAACACTAGTCAAGAACTAGACTAACTTGCTTATTAAATTATACTAAATATGTTTAATAACATTTTGTAATTATATAATTGAGTAAATAAAGAGAGTATGATGTTGCAGACAAAGTTTACACACACAATAAATAAATACTACATGTATTCAGCAACATAATTTTGTAATTACTAAAATTAATAATAAAGAAAATGTTTTCTTGCAGACAAAGTCATGTGCATACACACACACACACACACACACACATATATATATAATAGTGCTGTCAAACAATTATTCGCACTAATCGAATCCAATATACAAGTTTTTGTTTACATTATACTCTGTATATGTATTATGTTTATATAAATACATACACATGTTTGTATTTATTTAAGAAAAATATGTTATGTTTATATATTAAATATATTTATATAAATATAATATATAAATGGATGCGATCGGTTGACAGTATTAATATATATGTAAAATAATACCTGCAGGATTTTAACTAATTTACGTACATATAGTAGTAATGTAATTTTGTGTATACGACTCATTCTATAATTGCGAGTACATCTGGTGTCCCCGTCTGTCACCGTCAACTCTGTTACCTAGGTAAACTTTACAGTGGAGACAATAGTGTAATAAGGTTTGGTAACAGAGTTGACACGGGATTTGGAGACACTATTTTATTTGACATTATTTTAAATAATTTTTAAATCATGTTAAATTAAGTAACTATTTAGGGATTTAATAAATAATATAAATAAACTGTTGCCAAAAGAAAAGTACTATAAAATATTTTGACTGAACATTGATACATGACCACAAAAAAATGTACTGACTAATGCGGACAAGAAGAAATCTTATTTTTAGCTATTTAAGACACTTTTAAAATAAATTATTATATTGTTATGGACTGCACATCTTGTAATTCATAAAGAACCATAATAAATAAATAAATATAATAAGAAAAAATAAAACCATTTGAAAAAAAGTAGAAAGAAATAATGACTTTTTGTGGGGACACCAAATGTTCCTGCAATTATAGAATCACCCATATATGAATAAATATATTCAGTTTAAATATAATAATATAGTAATATATAGATAGAAAGAGAGATACAAATAATGTTATTTCAATTAGATAATTTTATGTACTAGGTAGATATTATGCTATATTTATTATGAATTATGCAAATGTATTTAGTGCAAATATATGTAAATAATAAATATAACAATTATAAATAATTACAGATACTGATTAAATCACACATTCTGCAACGGCCAAACAAGACACCAATAAGCAAAAAAGTATTAAAATATTTTTTAATGTTTACAGTCACGGCTCTATCTCAGTGAATCTCGCTTGTCAGATGAAAGTGCCTTTTGCCTCAGATTTGTTTAACTTTTCAAGTTTAACCGGTTCTAATCTTCCCGTCCTGTTGTGACAGAACAAAGCGATCACACACACACACACACACACTGGACGGAGCCGAAATACAAGTGAACCTGCAGACATGAACCAACAGATCCACTAAATCATCACATGCTGTGTCCATCTGCAGCACAGAATACAGACAGAAACCCAGAGATTATCAGAGACAGCATGACGAATCAGATATCCCAGTGTGAATGGCTGATCAGAGGTCGGTGTTTGACAGTGCTGTACACACCTGTAATCTGACACAGGAAGTCTGGCCCTGTGTTCTTTGTGTTTGAGATTGTATACATGGCATTTATAATTACTTTATTTCCTTTCAGCTCACAGAACGGCTGACTGCAAACCCACTGCACAAACAACACCAAGAACAAATGCGTCCAGTCAAATGAAAGCACAGAGTCTGTATGCAAAGCCCTCTTGTTTGCATTCCCACACTGGGCATCTAAAATAAGATGATATTATGGCACGTAAACAAGGTCACAGTTTGAATACATATTTATTTGAGGAAATAATTTCTAACCACTTCGCCCATTCCTACACTTTTTGTAGCATTTTATCCCGAGGCATGGAAGCCCATTTCTGATTAATAAGAAAATTAATTATGCTTTGATATATTACAATTATGGATAAAAGGCTGAAATGATACATTAATAATAATTAAAAGAAAAAGGTTCTAAATTATGACATACTATCATAATCATGAAATGTCATAATTACTGTGACTCAGTAAGTAAGCCTATTAAAATAATGCTTTTGTAAACCATAACTGTGAGATAAACTTAAGTTAAGAAAGAAAGTTGAAATTGAAATTAAAAAGTAGAATTTATGATATTACCATAATTATGAGGAAAAATAAGATATTCTGACAGTCAGAATTCTGAAGTAAAAGTAATAATTACATAAAGTGTCAAATGTTATACATCACAACTGTCTTTTTATCTTATAATTTAGAATTATCTCAAAATTGTCTTTTTATGTTATAATTTTAATTTATCTCATAATTATCTCTAATATGACTTTTCATCGTATAATTTAGAATTATGTCATAATGTTTTTATCTTATAATTTAGAATTATCTCAAAATTGTCTTTTTATGTTATAATTTAAATTTATCTCTAATATGACTTTTCATCTTATAATTTAGAATTATGTCATAATTATGTTTTTATCTTATAATGTAAAATTATCTCAAAATTGTCTTTTTATGTTATAATTTAAATTTATCTCATAACTGACTTTTTATCTTTTAATTTAGAATTATCTCAAAATTGTCTTTTTATGTTATAATTTTAATTTATCTCATAATTATCTCTAATATGACTTT
>JAUCMU010000053.1:3309235-3328008 GCA_032275025.1 Enteromius treurensis
TATGTCATAATGTTTTTATCTTATAATTTAAAATTATCTCAAAATTGTCTTTTTATGTTATAATTTAAATTTATCTCTAATATGACTTTTCATCGTATAATTTAGAATTATGTCATAATGTTTTTATCTTATAATTTAAAATTATCTCAAAATTGTCTTTTTATGTTATAATTTAAATTTATCTCTAATATGACTTTTCATCGTATAATTTAGAATTATGTCATAATGTTTTTATCTTATAATTTAAAATTATCTCAAAATTGTCTTTTTATGTTATAATTTAAATTTATCTCATAATCATGACTTTATCTTATAATTTAGAATTAACTCATAATTATGTTTTTATCTTGGAATTTAGAAATATCTTGCAGATATGTCCTTTAAGTTATAATTTAAATTAATCTCATAACTGACTTTTTATCTTTTAATTTAGAATTATCTCAATTATTACTTTTTGTCTTGGAATTTAGAATCATCTCACAATTGTCTTTTCATCTTATAATGTAAATGTATCTAATAATTATGACTTTGTATCTCATAATCTATGTCATGTTTACAACATTTTGTGCAATTTTGATTTGATAATAGTATTATGCCTTAGTATGACACCATTCCAACTTTTTATGACATGCTGGAAATGGACTTGCACATTAAGGTTCTGCATACAAAACCCATCGTGCTAAAGCAACCTTTATTTGCCGATGAAAGTAAATGCACCACAAATACTACTATCTAAGTGTCTACTATCAGCTAACCTCTGAATCAGTTCATTAGGACACGCCAAATTGCTGAATGAGCATAAATACATCCAAAATGCATTCCTTTAAGCTAGGGGAGAATGAAATACTAGGGTGTAGTATTGACAGAGGGACAGGAACAAGCGTCCAGCAGTACCAGGCACAACCCAGCATTGACCTCTGCCACACACACTCTCTGTTCACTTACAGGACTGAATACAACAAACACATGCTCCATAGATTTCTTCATTTTTCAATAAAAACAGAAGATGTATGTTAAAAAGAAAATATTCAATACTGGGCAATTAGTCCAATCATTCAAATATGCTGATTTGGAAAAAAAAATTTATCACTGTCATGCGCATATTTCTGTTGTGTGCTACGGCCCTATTAAAAGAGGAAGCTGAACATCCCCAAACTGTCTGTACATAATTCCTGTGGTCAGTGACTGTCTGTTTAGTTGTTTTTGCTATTTCAATGCTAGTATATATGGCTTCTGTTTACACTGAGGGAACGTCTGGAAGCTTTTTAATGGAAAACATGTTAAATCCTAACTCCAGTGGCCCCCTTAATTATTTTCTGGGGTATTTTAGTCCATACAACCTTGATCTATGTAGTGTTAGCCAGAAAAAAAGTCTCTTTTGAATTACATAATCAGTTATTTAAATGAAGCTATGTTTAACCCAGTATTTCCAACTATTTCAAATCTTTGTGGTTCTTCATACTCTTGATACGCAACAACATATGTTATATTTTATTAAACTAGACAAAACTGACACCACAGCCTAAACGTAATAGGCTTTACATTAGGCTATATGATAGCGTGATGCTAATCGCAGTCAGAAGCACGGTCAGTGTACGATCAGATCTTTCTTTCAGCGTTTAAGGTGAAATGAATGTTAATAGCACAAATAACTGACCTGAAGCCGCAGAGCTGCATTTAATGTGTCTAACAGCACCGCCGTGGAAACACAGAGGAATTTGAATTTCTGGCTGGGAAAACAGTCACAGCTCAATTTATCCCACAGCAAATTCTCAGACACCAGAAGTGGAGAAACAAACCATAGCGGTGGGCCAAAAAGATCACGAAACCACACTTTTCAAGCAAAGCGCTTCTACAGAAAGAAGCATAGGCTAATACAGATATATGCTTTTTCAGCTTTCTAATGTGACTAACTGCGCCTGTGGTTACTCTTGAGCCTCGTGCATCAACTAACACTGTTTTTACAGATAAAAACTGACCTGATTATAAACTTAATACGTATAAATGTCTTCTAAGATCATGCATTTAACTGCAATGACACTTGGATAAATTCAGAGTACCTCTGGCAGTCAAAAGTCTTTTTGTGGAGGTGATTAAATGTTTAATACATAAAATCATTCTTCATATGGTAAATATCATTCTGTGCAAAAGTAACCCTGATGTCTTTAAAGGGGTCATACGGTGGTACATGCACTTTTCCAAGCTGTTTGGACTGAAATGTGTGTTGGGAGCGTGTGTACACAACCACCCTACAATGATAAAGATCCACAGGTAGTTTTCTTTTGATTCAGAAGTTGCCCCTTCTAAAATCAAGCCATTCTCAAATGCATGTCGGTATGGCCTCACACCGACAGAGGCCACTCCCACAATAGTTGATTCACACAGACTGAAAAGGTGTCTTACCTCAGACCCGCCCAGAGTGAGCCGCCATCAGACCGAGACGCAGAGACAAGCTCCTAAGACTCCTAAGCGATATAGGTGTTTTGTTGTTGAATGTATTTATGAACTTAGCAGTAGTCATTTACTCCCGACATCTGAGTGACTGAAGACGCAGTTTGGTTCTGAAACGCGCCCTTGATCAACTGGAATGCGTTTGTGTTCGCGCTGGGTAAACTGGGTTTGTATGACCCCCTTTAATATCGACTGAGTAAGACAGAGTCAAAGATTAAAATGTGACCCTGGACCACAAAACCAGTCATAAGTGTACATTTTTCAAATTTGAGATTAATAGATATCTGAAAGCTGAATAAATAAGATTGATGCATGATTTCACATTTTAGGACAATATTTGGCCAAATACACCTATGTGAAAATCTGTAATCTGAGAGTGCAAAAAAATCACCTTTAAAGTTGTCCAAATGAAGTTATTGGCTATGCATATTGCTAATTAAAATGTAACCTTTAATGTATTTATGGTAGAACATTTACAAAATATCTTCATGGAACAGGACCTTTACTTAATATCCGAATTATATTTGGCATAAAAGTTTTATTGTTCATTTTTCCCCCTTACATTGTATTTTTTGGCTATTGCTACAAAAATACCCCAGTGTCTTAAGACTGGCTTTGTGGTCCAGGGTCACATATCATAACATGCTCGTTATCTCATAATTCGATTTTGACATCTATCTATCCACAATTCGTAAGTGTATATAGAGAGTAAAAGTTAGCTGGTATACAATCGTATTACAGGTGTGAAGCAATTATCCACCATCCAGTATATCTCTCCTGTTCATTCACACATGCACACACTTCCTGATTACTTAAGACGCATGCATGAAGTACAAAACCAGCTCAGCTGCTGCCAGTTAGGAATTCAGGGTCTTGCCCTGACATGTTATTCCTCTTTATTTCAGACCTAAAAGCAACAAGATTCCCTTAAAAAAAAACGATGTATGTGTATGGGTCTGTATTCCTGGCAATAAAATCAGACCAACACCCACACGATCCGAAGAGTTCACGACTACTGTACACGCAGAGCCCGAGGCCTGGAACGCCTTTTGTTTTTACTCGTATTTTTTGTTCTCGCCCTATTTGCTAAGGCGGAAGATGTTATGCATTAAAAGCCAAATTCATATCCCACTGCTTTTGGAAGACCTAAATATTTCTGTAGCCTTTAATTCGAGGAGTTGGTCGGGTTCAAGCCGACTTCTGGACGTCGGGTCAAGTGTCCTGTCGTCCCACGGTGGATCTGATTACAGCTCTTTGGCTGTGTAAATGCCGTACAGAGCGCTAGGAGAGGGCTGCTATTATTTCCTGGGTCATGTGTTGTTTTTTCTCTGTTCATTGGTTCCCTTTGATCTCTGTCTGTGCTGTCATGCGGCTCACAAGAGAAACAGATGCTCGATTTTCACATCTCTCTGTCACTTCACTGTTCCCTAAATGCGGGAAGCTTTTTACCTATTGCAAGTAAATCAGAGGACAAAACCAACACTTTTTTGTTTTATCCATTACAAATATGTAAATTATATTTACTTTTTTTAATAAATGTTATTGGTTTAGGCCTGTACTGGTCACTGAGACTTCATTCTGACATCGGTATAAATCATACAAATATAGAAATGAACAAATAATATCATATTTCCATTGAATCAAACCTTGACATAAAATTAAATCCCACCTCACATTATTTCCTGCTAAATGTAATGTTCAAGTTAAAGTGCTCCCAGACAGCAACAGTTATTTATTTAATATACTAAAATTGTAAAATGTATTAAAAAATAATATATAAATATAATATAAATATTTATATTAATGTTTAAATTATACTATTAATATTTACATAAAATCTACAATTAAATTTATTTAAATAAATAAAATATATTTAAAATTAAAATATATTGAAATAAAATGTAAAATGTATTTACATATAAATATAAAAATAATTAAAAGTATTACATATGATTAATATATGATGCTAAAATAACTAACAATAATAAGACTAATAACTAATAATTAAGAATTAATGAGCAGATTCAATATTGGACTGAAATCAAACGTCAGTGTTGATTCAGGAATGAATCAACGACTGTTGCTATCAAAAATACTGTGTCAAACATCAGCAGTGCAATATAATCAACTCTAAGCTGCTTTTACTGTAGGAGGCATGCTGTGTTTACATTAGTTGCTATTAGCAACTTGATTATTCAGAAACCCCATTATCCATTGTACGCTAAGATCCATTGTGTCTGAACACGAACGGTAATCATGTTACGACCGTTATAGGGTGTGGACATGAAACTGGAGAAATCATACCGGCCGCTTTTCAACACACTCACACGTCAAATGTTTGCTTAGGGTGGTTATTTGATTAGCGCAAACTTATTCTACAGAATAATGCTACGTTAACAAACCTAAAAAGGCACAACAATTATATAAAGACTATGAAATAACCCTTAAGAGATCAAATCTATTCCAATATCATTTCCGTTAATCTGGGATCTGGCATGTCCCTCTGTCATGCAACCAATCACGCCTTTCAAGCAAACTCAGTAATAAAGACGAAACGCATTTCTGTTCTCCTCAACAATCAACTGACCTCACCGCATTGAACACATAACTGCATGTGTTTAAAAAACCTGTTTAACGACATTAAATCCCCGCGATGACTGCAGTGTCAATCTCTATGATGCCTTTTAGAAGCGCTCTCGACGTCAATCAACTTACATTTTCATGTCTTTGGAGGATGTGATTTTTGCCCGACTTTTTATAGTAATGAACTGATGATGACATAGGACATAAATAGATTAATAAAAGCATTAATGTACACTGCCAGGCAAATGTGGACATAGCTTTTTTTTTTTTTATGACTAAAAACTACGTAAAAATGAAAAATATATATTAAATTTTTAATTAAATCAAATTAAATATTAGCTTTTTTTTTTTATAAAAGTTTTTACCTTTTAGTTCGGTTGTACACTATTTATGTTTTTTTATTTTTATTATTATTTGTTTTGTTTTAAATATGATTATGTATTTCCTAAATATACCTTAAAGTAATAATAATAAAAACCACAAATAATTTAAAAAATCCACTCTCAAAGACAACATTCATTTATTTTCATTTAAAAATAATACAATATAGTAATATTTATTTGTTATAACTATTTGTTTTTATCATGCATAAGCACATTCAGAGCTGTCTATCAAACCAAGGTTTTAATGTTGTGACGAGTATAAATTCAGTCAAGTGTGTCCAAAATTGTGTAAATACTAACTAAATGTCAGGATATATGTTAAGTATCCGAGCTCTTGTAAGCGAGAAATTCCTAACATCACTATGACATTCCACGAAAGGATCATAATGAAAGTGGAAGTTTGTCTAAGCCGCAAACTGATTTAGCTTTAATGTCTTGGACTTGAGTGCACTGATTAATCACACTATTTCCTTAACTTCCTGTGATTTAGACTGAGAATGAAAAAGACGCTTCCTGTCAGGAGCACAGCCAGGAATTTCTCTTTCTCAACAGCCATTTCAGCTTTATAAAAGTCGCTGCAAGTCACCTTTGGGAGTTATCTGACATCATCGACAGCAAAATTCACTCCACTCAACTAACCACTGCTCATAAATAACAACACGTGTGATTGGCTGCCTACAGGCATGATGTCACTGGGTCACTCCAGCTGTGTGCCCCACATTTGAGCAAGTCGTTGAGCAAGGGGTTTGGAACCCATTTGAAACGTTTGAGGCCATACGATGCTGGATAAAAGCTGGATTTCAACATCCATGAGTTGAATACAAGCTTGACCTATTTATCGATACATCTCAACAACAAAAGAATAGAAAAAAAAAGACATAAATTAGTTGGCCTACTTAAATAGATAGCTTAGCCAAATGGATAGCTCACATGTATAGTGATGAAAGACAAAATATTAAGTCATGGATGATTTTGTAGAGGGGGATGCAAAAAACAAGAAGTATTAGACATTGGGCCTTTACACACTTTCCTATTGGCATCTTCATTTTTAAGGCCCTATATGATTCGATTCCAGAGATATTGGAATTGCAATATTAAGGAAGTTATTAAGAAACATAAAATACATATTTTCAGTGGTCAAAAACCAAAAAACATCGGACCGGTGTTATTTTGCAATCACTGACATACTATTATAATGTGTATTAATATTTGAAATAGGTTTTATTTTTTAGTTCATTTTAAATAAACACAATTATAACTCATTTTATATCATTAATTAAATACTTTTGTTATATATATTTTTATATTTCAGTTTTAATTTAATTTTATTTTAGTACTTCAAATTAAACTAAACAAATATAATTTTAAAAAGCTGAAATGAATCAAGTTTATGTTTTTTCAGTTAGCTTTTACTTTTATTTCAAGCAGCAAAACTGTATTTTCATGCTTTTAAGCCTGCATTGGACCCCACTTACTTTTACTATACGGCCAAAACCAACATTTCTTTTTTAACACACCTATTTAGAGATGAAAAAAGGCAATTCTGAGCTAAGTCTCCCTTAAAAAAAAATTAAAAATTAGATCCGGTTTCACAGACAGGGCTTCGACTAAACCAGGATTAGGCCTTAATTAGAACATTTTTAAAAACATGCTTAGACAAAAAAATAAGAAACATTACTGGAGTGCATCTTAAGACAAAACAAAGGCACTGATATATTTAAAGATCAGTCAGTGCAAGTTTAATTCAGTTCAGACTTGCATTTTAGTCTAGGACTAGGCTTAAGCACAATAACTATAAAGATATTAGCATCCACAGCAGCGTACTATATCTTTATCCTTATCTTTATACTTATCATGCTTGGTGTGAACAGGCCTGTAAGCCTTGCCTGTGAAACGGGGGGTGCGTTTGTTTAATTGCACTTTACCTTTTTGCAAATGGATGATGTCTGGAAAGTTGGACAGCAGGCCCTGGTACAGCGACAGTTTATCCAGCATGTGAAACAGGTCGTTTTTGGGCTGCTCGGCGAACATCTCCCCGATGTTCTCGTAGGTGCGGCCTGTGTGCGAGATGGCGTTGCTCAGAGCATCCGAGCTGTACGGAGGGTCCAGCAGGAACGACTGGCTGATGGACTGGAAGGCGTTTCCCAGCCTCTGGAACTCCTTCCGGAAGCCTCCGAGGTGTTTGCGAACCAGCTCCGTCGCGACGTGCGTCAGCTGCATCACGCTGTCGTCCATTTTTTTGGCGAACACCTTAAAGGAGTCGATGCGCTCCTCCACGTCCTGTAGGTCCTGGTGCTCGTTGGGAATCTGGAAGGTGAGCATGAAATGGGCCCCGACCATCTCATCCTTTTCCGCTCGTCTCTTCCCGAGCTTCCACTGCTTGTCGTCCCCGCACATGAGAAAGTGTTCGAAACCCTCGTACTGAGACAAAACGGGGTGACTGGTCATGTGGTCCATCCATAAAATCAGCCTCCTCTTCCTTTTCTCAATGAAGTCTTCCTCGAATCGTCCCGTGGCTTGTTTCTCGGGAAGGTGCGGCACGGAAATTACCGTGAATTTGTGCAGTAGTCGGTTGTAGAGCCAGTCAAAGTGCTTGTAGCGGCGATACACCGGCCTGCCAATGTGACTGGGAGTGACTCGATATGAAATGTACGTCTTAATGCCTTTGAACTTGGTCTGTTTGGTGGGGTCTTCAATGGAGCAGATGAAGGGCTGAGGGTTCTCCTTCCATTGAGGCCCCCGGGGGCCCATTTCGATCGAGTAAGACTCTGCGATCTTGGCCATCATTGGAACGTCGCCAAGTATGAAGGCCTCCACACCTGAGCGCACGAAGCTGGAGAAGCGGTTCAAGTTCCTACCCACCATGCTGCCTTTTCTATTGCTGGACATGCTGTCCTGGCGCTCCATATGCGGCTTGGGCCGGTAGTGGACGTTGGGGTTGGAATACGGACTTGGGGAATGCCCATTGGCGCCTCTCCGAGGATCTTCATCCTCGACCACCGTCGAGGTTTCATCCCAGTCGTCCCAGTCATCATCGTCATCGCTCGGCAGGGTCGTGGAAGGCGTATGGATGTACGATATATCCTTACCAGGAGAGCTTCCAGGTGAGCTGAGGGACTGATCGGTCAAGTTGGACCCGGATCGGTTCCGGATGATGTGAACGTACGAGGCCGGGAACAGGCCTCGCTCCCCTCGGCTGTTCTCTCCTTGTAGCCAGCCGTCCACAGAGTTGTCGTCGAAAATCACCAGCTCCTCATTCTCCTGGATGCTGATCTCCTCCTTGTTCTCACTTTGGAAAGTGTAGAGAGCTTTGGCTCTCAAGGACATTTTTGTAACTTTGCAAGCGAGATGCACAAAATAAAAGTTTCTTACCTCATATCAAAGCACACAGAGCAAATCTAAGAAAAACAGGGCTGTTCGATAACTTAAAAGTTTGGTTATATAGCACAGCAGTACTTGTTAATATATTCATAGTAAGTAGGCTGTTGGTAAACGATTTTCTTTACTTTTTAAAATGACTGACCATGAAGAAGACAACAGGAATCTTGTTTTATCCCCTGGGAAGAAATCTCCGAGATGCTACATTTGTAAATACAGCGTTGCATGTTGGAACTCCCTTCCAGGTTATTATTCTCCAACTTCCCTTAATTTATGCCGTTTCATTATTCCACAAACCCAGAATCTTCAATAAAACAAATAAACCGATAACGTAAATCCACAAATCCCGTCCAGCAGAACCGAGACACCGGCAAACACATTCAGTGTCTCGCAATAACTACATAATAGTTTTATGCATCTTGCATGCTGTCAAAATATAAAAACAAACATCTGTTTTGCAAGTCCGGCTGAACTAAATTCCAGATGCAAACATTATCCCAGCATTTCGTCCCAGACAGAGATGGGAAATAAACGCATCCTTTGCATTCCGCCAACAAAAAGACAAAAAAGTACATCTAAAGCATCTTTATAATCCACAGATCCAGTTCAGATCGCTGCTTGTTCATCATATTCCCTTCGAGATGTGATTCAACAGGCCCGTGAGGAGTTTTTCATAAACTATTTCTTTACTTTGAGCACAAACGCAGTAACTCTTTCCATGACGTGACGACCGAACAATGAGAGTAAGCGCAGTTTAGCGCGAGCTTTACAATCGCGTTTGTGGCGCCGCTCAGCGGTCGAGTAAACGACTGGATCTGCATCTGACTGACAAGAATCAAAAAGCGTTGTAAGTTTCCAATGAATTCCAAACATTTCCAAATGACTACAATAACACAACTAGATAGTGTGCAATGAATTATTGCAACTGAATAACACCACTGCACTGTTCTGCCATTCAGACATTGACAATTCAATCTGATACATTTGTACACAAGAACATATAAACCATTAAAAATAATATTTTAAATAATTATAAGATTAGGAGTTTTTTTAACAAAAGTAATTCTTAACCAGTAACCACGAACGGCTGTGATTGGTCCGTTGGGATCAGCGCTGAGAAAGCTAACAAATTCCACGTGATGTCACCATCGGTTTCGGTCTAATATAATAATAATAATAGAACTTAACAGCAGTTAAAGTACACAGAGAAGAGTTAAAATGTGACGAATATTATTTATATGGAATTATGGGCAACACCTGTTGTGCTGGTCTCGCTAAATATTTTATTCCCTCTTTTTTTTGTAGGCTAATGCTTCAGGTTTGCTGAGGTTTGGCAAGGAGACGAACTAATTCCGCATATTTTTAATGTATGTAAATCTTAACAGAATTCTAATTTGTGAATTCGTCGCAGCTATTCGAAAGAGCTTTAACCACCATAAATTGATTTTGAGATGAACTCAGCGATGAGTGTTGGTCGGCCGCGATGAGGCGTGATGACGTCAGCGCGCCATTGCGTTTGAACGCGTGTTTGTCTGCAGAAGAAGGTGCGTGTGTTTTCCCCTGCACGAGTAAAGGATTTTAGGAGCAGCTCTGATGGGATTGTGATCACGGGTTTGCTGTCACTCTCTGCCTGCAGTCGGTTTATCTGTAAGTGGTGTTTTGTGTTTGTCCATGTGAGATTTTAATGAGCTCCGTTTGCTTTTTGAAATGCCTTAGTGGACTATACTTATCATGGCATATGAATGATTTAAACTCCTGTATGTTGTCACAGGTCCATCATGGAGTCTCTGACCCAGGCTCTCTCCTCCAGCTTCTCTGTCTCCAGAGAACCAAACAGCACTTCTGCTCCCCATCCACGCCTGGCCCAGTACAAGAGCAAATATAGCGTTCTGGAGCAGAGTGAACGGCGCAGGAGGTTCCTGGAGCTGCAGAAAGAGTGAGTCTACAACAGAGCTGCTGTTATCAGGCACATTATTTTGATGCATTGACACTGATAGAGCACATTATGTTGGCAGGAAGAGGCTAAACTATGTGAATCACGCCCGTCGCCTGGCTGATGGAGACTGGACCGGAGCTGACAGCGAGGATGAGGAAGATGAAGAGAAGAAAAGTCAGGGGCATCTGGAGAACAGCGCTGATGAAGAAGGGATGGAGATCGAACAGAAGAAAAAGCTACCGAAGCATTATGCCAACCAGGTGCTAAAATAAACGCATAGACAGATATAGTTGGTTAAAAATGTAGCTATACAGCCTGTATTATACTGTAGTGTTATGCTTTTGGTTTAAGAAATTATATAATACTTGTATTATGGCTTTTTTAGTGCTGTCAAACAATTAATCGCATCCAAAATTAGGTTGTGTGTATGTGTGCTGTGTAGATTTATTATGTAAATATTTTCACAAAATATACTGAATCTGTATGTATGTGTGTACAGTAAATGTACGCAGGGCAATACATATATTATGCAAACAAAAACTTTTATTTTGCATGTGACAAATCATGATTAATCGCATTCTACAAATTCTAAGTGCTACTTACATAAACATATGAATTATTAATTAAAAAAAACACATTGACAGATTCATTTATATATAGCTTTCTTAAAGGGACGGTAAAAAAAAATGGGTGGAAAATGCTTATGTAAAGCTGAAATATGATTGTTTTTTGTTATTTACAACTTAAAAGTTGTTATTTGCGTGAGTATGTACTACTTATGTAAATATTTTATAACAAAAATGCTACAAAAGGGATGCAATATAATGCTGTCTGGAAACATAATTACAAGTATTTTAATAGATGAGTTATATATTTTATGTTTCTGTTATATCTCCGTTCTCCAGCTGATGCTGTCAGAGTGGTTGGTGGACGTCCCTGCAGATCTGAGCTCTGATTGGCTGATGGTGGTTTGTCCAGTTGGAAAGCGTTCCCTCGTTGTTGCCTCCAAGGTTTGGATCTTTTCCCATGAACATTATGAGATCACACATTCAGCTTTGCATCACAAGAATAAATTACATTTTACAATAAATTCAAATACAAAATTATACGGTGCTGTTTAATACTCATGTTCATTGTTTTATCCTCAGGGATCCACGGCATCTTACACCAAAAGTGGCTACTGTGTCAATCGATTCCCTTCTCTTATTCCCGGCGGCAACAGGCACAACTCTGCACTGGGGAAAGGTCTGCACCTGTCCTACAGATTCATCACACTAGAGTGTGCTAGAGCACTGCGGTTCTGAACCACACCGGAAAATAAAGTGACAAATATGTTTTTATACAGATTACACCATCCTGGACTGCATCTACAGTGATGTGGACAGAACATACTACATCCTGGACGTCATGTGCTGGAGGGGACATCCTGTGTATGACTGCTCAGTAAGTGTTCACTTCCTCTAATGGGATTTATATAAACTTAATAGACATTTGCTGCATGCTTGGACCATTTTATATTAGTCATCTCTCTGAAACATACTTGTTGCACCTAAAACAGTTTTAGTGTTAGATGTATCATGATTTCGCTATTATATTGAAAAGCACAAACTGATGTGTTTTTACAGACAGAGTTCCGGTTCTACTGGCTGCAGTCTAAAGTGGAAGAGGTTGAAGGTCTTTCTGAAATTTCTAAGATTAACCCTGTAAGTCAGCAAAATCGCTGCATCTGTGAACAAAGCTGAACTTAGAGCTGAAGTACTTGGTTCATGGTCCATTCTCTCTCTCTGTCTGTCTCTACAGTTCCGGTTTGTGAGTCTAAACAGCATCAGCTGCTCAACAGAATCCATTCAGACGGCTCTTGCACATGAGTACAACTTTACAGTAAGAACGTCTATTATTTGACATGCTAAGTCTATAAAATAACACTGATTTAGCTGGATGCTTTTACTAGCAGAATTATGTGAAGTACTAGAAAAGTACAATATTTCTGCTGTATTTAATAATTTTAGTGCTGACTAATGATTAATCACTTCCAAAATTTGTTTACATAATAAATGCGCATGTGCTGTATATTTAAATACACACACTTAGTGTATATATATATATATATATATATATATATATATATATGTATTTTATTTATTTTTTTGAAAATAAATATATAACATGTATATATTATATTACTTTCATTTTTTTTATATAAAAACATAACATATTTTTATATATACATACATATTTTTTATATGCCAGTGGTGCCAATTAATCACAATAAAAAAATGGTTGTATTGTGTGTGTGTGTGTGTATATAAATATATATATATATATATACACACACATGTCTATATTTAAGAAGAATAAGCCTATGTAATGTTTATATATGAAATATATTTATAATATAAATGATACAAATATAAATATGTACATGTAAATATTTTCAGAATATATATACTGTGTACGTGAGTGTCTTTATATATTCAGTAAACTAAAACTTTTATTTAGGATGTGATTAATCATTTGACAGCACTAATATACACTATCGTTCAAACATTTAGGGTCAGTAAGATATTTAAGAGTTTTTAAAGATGTTTCTTCTGCTCATCAAGGCTGCGTTTATTAGATTAAAAAATCCATGGAAAGGATCATGTGACACTGAAGACTGGAGTAATGAGGCTTTGTATCACAGGAATAAATTCCATGTTAAAATATATTCACACAGAAAACAGTTCTTTTAAATTGAAATAATATTTATTTATATATATTCTAATAAATGCAGCCTCGATGAGCAGAAGAAACATCTTTAAAAACCATTAAATATCTTATTGACCCCAAATTTTTGAACAGTAGTGTATGTATAACAAATATACAGTACACGTATGCATATTACATACGTATTATATTTATTTATTTAATAAATAATGGTGGTATTACTTGCATTTCTATTTAAAGCAGCATAAACCTCACATTTTAGACTTTTTAAGACCTTTTTTATTGACTCGCATGCTCCTAAATCATTTTTATAGCTTGCACATCTACTTTAGGTTGCATATGCAAGTTGAGCTCTGGCATACAGTAGATGAATTCAAACAATCCTCCTCTCTCCTAGGTGGACGGACTTCTATTCTACCACCAGGAGACCCACTACACCCCTGGCAGCACGCCATTGGTCGGCTGGCTCAGACCCTACATGGTGGCAGATATCTTGGGCATCGAGGTGCCACAGTGTCCCCTCACCAGCAAGCCTGATTATGCCAGCCATCAGCTCCAGCAGATCTTGGAACACAAGAAAACCTCTACAGAAGTTCGCCCGGCCGACCAAAATGGCCGATATGAACTGGAGCACCTGTCTACGCCAGAGACACAGCGGGAGAACTCTCACAGCACTCCGAAAGAGAGCATGGAGGTCTGAAGACTTCTGCATGCACTGCTTTGGAGAACACCTTCCTCAAGTCTGTGCACGACCGCGGAGATGATCTCATTTCAGGAGAACACTGATGTCAATGAGCTTTTAATTGCTGTATTTAAAATTGCAATTCAGTTCTAAGTAACTCAAATGGAACTACTTCTGTAACTGTAATCCCAAAAATTCAAACTCTTCTGCTTTTTTTGCAGATATTATTTTAGGAACCGTATAGGTTTAAATGAAAGTAGACCCTCATGCTCTGCTGAATTCACAGACTCCACCTCTTTGGATTTTATATATAGCTTTTTAATTCTGTAGAAGATGAGATCATTAAGATTCAGCTAGGGAAGAAGCCTATGAGTAGTTTTTTTAAATTTGTGTTATGACTTCAATAAAGTTTTACTGTCTGTTTTGTTTAATATTTTGAATGTCTGAAATTTGCTTGCTTATAAGTGCACACTGATTCAGGTTCGGGGTAAGTAAATGTTATTTTATTATGGTTTTAAGAATTGTTTTTTTTTTTAAGTATAATTTTATTTAATTCCACTCAGCCAAAGTGACTTTACCAATGATTCGATGTTGTTTTGAACTTTCCTTTCATCACAGATTCATAAAAAAAAGATGTATCATGGTTTCCACAAAAGGATTAAACAGCTCAACGGTTTTTTTTACGTTTATTATAATCGGATATAAATCTTGAGAATTAAATCTGCATATTAGTATGGTTTCTGAAAGATCGTATGACACCGAAGGCTGAAATGATGCTGAATATTTAACTTTGCATCAGAGGAACAAATTGCATTTTAAATACATTTAAAAAAGGTTATATTAAATGGTAAAAATGTTTTACAATATTACTGCTTGATCAAATTAAGCAGCGATTATTTCAAAAACATTAAACAATCCTTCTGACCAGGAGTATATGTGACATAACTATTATAAAATAAAATTATAATCAGTTATATACATTTTTATTAATATATAAAATATTGTTTGATATATCTGAACATGTATAAAAGGGTTTTTAACGGCTAAGTAATGTCTGCTTTCTATTGGCATCATTTGTAACACCGTTGAGGTTTTAGCTTTACGTGAAAAAAAGGCTGGCATCATCAAAATCTCTTCTGGTTGAATGTCAAACACCTCACGCACAGATGTGCAGGCGGTTAGAGCGAGGATGCTTTTGATTTGAAACCACTAGGTCACTTCAGAGAGTTTGGTTATTAGTCAGTAGCTGCTTTCCAGGAACTCGCAGCACCTGTCAGCCCAGATCAGACTTCCCGGATCACTCATGACCAACATTGAGTTAGACCTGTCAAACACTCAACTGCATCAGCAGCCTAGGCCTACTCAAAACATAAAGTGCACCAACAATGCAGTCTGATTTTTGAGACGTGTAGGATTTGCAGTTTCTCGAACCTGTTTTGCCTGACTTCGAGATGTCTTTGTGTGTATATAGTTTATTTTGGGGCTAAGACGGCTCGATGTGAGTGTAAATTTCCTCTCTGAAAGTGAAAGCATTTGTGTGCATTTTTCCAGCTTGATGTCATGCCGGCTTTCCTGTCACTCATTCTAGCCCATGGAAACCCACCCACAGGAAGCTCTTTGTTGTTTTATCAGATTTTCTTGTGTCAGGCTTAAACAGTAATAATGTTGACTCTCTTTGCACCCACAAGGATATCTGTACAGAATGGAAACCTTTAGTTAAAATATAGTGACATCAAATATTGCTGTGATCTATATCTAGCTGTAGTATAAGAACAAAACTGACTTCAAAAATAAGCTAAATGTTTTATATTTTGCAGGTAACCAGTGTATATGTATATATGCACTAAACAACAATGTACTATATATATAACATTGCATTGTTATTCTTTTCATACAAAAGTAGAACGGAGGTTATGTATCTTCCTTAAAATATGTCATCATACACATAAGTGTGTGTGTGTGTGGGTGTGAACGAAGTCCGATTCGCGAATGAATCATTCTTAAATATATTTGAAAATGATTCGCAAATCACTCGGCTCACTATGAATCATACTAATGGAACAAAACTGTCGAAACTAATAAATACATCCTTGCTGCGTGTACTGCGTTAAACTTGTCATAGCACTTGCATATTATTGGTGTTTTGTTGATTTTGATTGCTTCTTTTGTTCTCATTTGTAAGTCGCAATGTATATAAGCGTCGACTAAATGACTAAATGTAAAAGTAAAACTAAATATGTATTTTACTAGACAAATAGCACGTACAGGAACTCGTCTAAATACTTAAAATATATTTAAACAATACCAAAAAAATATATATTTTTTGAATAGGTTCCCTGAAATGAGCCGTCCGAAGGAACCGACTCGCTCAAATGATTTGGACTCCTTTCGGTTTTTATGAATGGAGAGGAGGAGCGTCCTTCAGTCTGCACTTCTCCATTGTGGCCAGCGGAGGGAGCGTCATCTTTCATCTTTCACTGCTGCTTTTAGCAGGGTCTGATCTTTATTCGCCTTCTCGCGTTAATGCGTCCAAAAGCTCCCGGATGCCGCGGAGTCGATCGTTTAATATCATATCATACTTCCAAACAAACGAACCGGCCTTCGACGAGTTTCGACGGAGCACCGTGATGATTTTTTCCCTTCGTCACACAGGCGGGCGGACCGAAGCTCCGCTGGAGCACCATTAGTGTATGTGTGTAAGAAAAAAAAAAGATATATGTGAATCCAACCGAACCGGGACCGGATCATGAACGCGCCGTGCTGAAGTGGCGCGCCTCTCGAGCGGAAAACAGCGCGAGTCTTGCGCTGCTGCTGGTGTTAGCCTGATCGCTGCTAACGGGCCTAAAAAAGCCCGGTCTGATCTCAACGGTCCGATCTAAACAGCTGTGTGAGCTTTAATAAGACCCTCCAGCGGGGGAGCAGAGGATGGCCAGCCGCCTGAGCGCCGAGGAAGAGCAGGTATGAAACACTGCCACGATCCGGTTAACGTTAACGCCGATTCTCTGTTCCAGCGGTTCTGTTGCTAAGCAACCCCGGAACACTGTCCGGTTGACTAGAACACCCTTACCGTGGTTTACCATGGTAATCTCAGTTCAGATCAAAGTATCGTGTTATCAGAGTTATGGGTAACGTTACGTTTTTAGTTCGCAGGATGAAAAACATCAGGTAAAAACTGTAAACCTTAACACTTGCTAAGTTATACAAATTATTTGTAATAACGTTAAGTCATAAATAATATATTATAAACGGTATTGTAACTTAAATATTAACAAAAACAGTTTAATTAGTGCTTTCAAGTACTAATTAATCGCGAGTGATTATATCATGGTGCTCGCAACATCAGAATCATGGGTTTGAATCCCAGCTAATTTGCCATAAGCTAATTGAAAACATTTATTCTTTAGGTGCAGTATATGTGTCAAACGCATTTGTAAATTGGTTAAAAGTTGAGAAATTGGCGTAACAAAATGCATAAAAATGTTTTGTTTTGGGACTGTGCAGGGCTGCCTTTTACCATGAAATAATCCTATAAATCTATACGCCCATGCCACATCAAAATGTTGAGGCTCTGAAGGCATGTTCATGACACTAAGTAAGTAATAGTCTCAGAGAAATCTTATTGGTTTACCAGGGGTTCCCACGACTCAAAATTGATGCGGATGAAACTGACCCACAACATAAGGGTTAAACATGCTAGAGGCTTCTACAATTGTTCTCTTTTTGTTTCAGAATCAGAAATAATTGACCCTTTAAATGTAAATATTCATCATATACCTGGTCCTGTGCTCCATTAATGTTTTTAATAATATACTGTCACTTATTTTCTTTCTTTTTACCATTTTCCTGAACTTACTTCTAATATACAATACTATTCTTTTTATTTTTTTTTTTGAAACCAAAAAAATATTAAAAAGTATTGTTTCAATTGGTCGTTTCATTGGTCTATCTTCTGTCCTTAATATCACTTTCGATTCTTTTAGTCCTTCGTAATGTCCCTTTCACTAACAAAAGCCACTTCCTTAATGATGTCATCCTCCAGGAAGTGACATCATTTTAAATAGGGAAACGGCAGCACAAACTATGAGTATTAAATATTCAATAAAACCTCTAGATATGTTTTTCTAAACAATTAGTAAAATTATACAAGTTGACTTTTATATATATATATATATATATATATATATGCACGTGTTTGTATTTATAAATAATAATAAATATACAAAGAATACACACATATGTAAACAAAAACATTTATTGTGGATGTGATTAATCGTTTGACAGCACTAGTATATATATTAAAAAACGAATATAAATATATAAATGTAAATCATTTTTAAAAACAATATACTGCATGTGTGTGTTTCTCGATACTGTATGAACATGTATGTTATTATTTATATTTTTGTTATGCTTTATAATTTTTTATTAAGCTCTATGCACTTTTTTTATTTACTTGTTTTTTAGGCATTTATTTATTAACATTTTAAAATGCGTTTTATGCACAAAAACTTTAAAGGCTGACACAAATACTTACAGTGGGTATTCAGACCCACTTAAACCTTCGGCCCAGTCTGAGGTCCTGGGGCCTGTTTCTCAAAGGAGGTTAAGTGAAAACTCGGAGTTAGTTAACCCTGAAATAAGGGTAACTCTGGGT
>JAUCMU010000053.1:3337272-3348491 GCA_032275025.1 Enteromius treurensis
CTGAGAAACAGCCAATCAGAGCAGACCTCCTCATTAATATTCATGAACCTTCCAAATAAGGCAAAAACAGACTGTTTGATTCTAGGCTCAAATTCTAGAGTTGTAAATGGACCTGTAAAACCGTTTCTGGGCATTTTTTCCCTTACCTAAGCTACAAACCTTCTATCAGAGAACAATTGAAAATATTCTCTCAATGCATTCTATGGCACCTTGAACTTATTGTGTTGTTGCTGTTGTTGTTTTTCTCCAGACATTTGAACAGAGACAGCTGACTCATTTTCAGTTCCTCAGCTGGCCTGATTACGGGGTCCCGTCCTCCGCTCTGTCTCTGATTGACTTCCTGGGTGCCGTGAAGCACCAGCAGCAGTGGGCGATCCAGGCGTTCGGCTCACAGTGGAGGGGTCATCCGCTCGGCCCGCCCATGGTGGTCCACTGCAGCGCTGGCATCGGCCGGACCGGTCAGTAATTAAACACTGTTAAAACAAATCTACATATTAATGAGCCACTCTAAAGTTCCAGCCAAAAATGATGTCATCGTTTGCTAAACCTGTAGGACTGTGGAGTAGGAAATATATTTTGTAGCCTGTTGGTAACCAAACATTAACCAAAATATAATAAAGGCCATGGGAACCAAAAACATTCTTTGACATGTCTTTTTTTTTTTTTACATACACCAAAGAAGTTTATAATTATTTATTAAATGAACATTAAATAATATAGTTAGCCCAACGCAATTTTATTTTAGTTCAAAATATCTTCTATCATGTCCCACACAAGAAAGGAAGTCATTTAGGTTTGGTGTTGACATAAAGACATTTTGTAGAAAGGTCTCATTTCCCATTGACTTCTATTGTACTTATAAAAAAAGACAGTTTTCCAGCAGTCTCCAAAATATGTTTCACTGAATAAAGAAAGTCGTATAGGTTTGAAACAACACTAGGGTTAGAAAAGGGTGTTTTTGTGTCCCTTTTAATGGCTTATCAGACTAGCTTCCTCTGCCCACAGGTACTTTTTGTGCGCTGGATATCTGTCTGTCCCAGCTGCAGGACGTCGGGACTCTTAACATTTGCCAGACGGTTCGACGGATGAGAGCGCAGCGTGCCTTCAGCATCCAAACACCCGAGCAGTACTATTTCTGCCACACCGCCATCCTCGAGCATGCCCAGAGACAGGGTCTGCTTTCAGCCAATCAGTGAGCAGCAAGGCCACTCGTAGCCAATCAGGGACCACAAAGGTCTAACCCCAACCAATAAGTAAGAGGCAAGGCCTGCTCTCATCTGATCACGACAAGGCTTGTTCTCAATTGATCGGCGACTCTTCGACAGGATAATTCCTAATCAAAATCACTGGGTTTTTGATTAATCTGTTGTTATTAAAAGACGGGCAGCATAAATGGTAACCATAAATCATGAAGGGGGTGTCTAAATGTTCAGTGATCCTGCTGTAGTGTAGTCTATGTAACGTCGCGCTGCATTTTGTGCAGTCTATTATGTGAATTCTGTCCAAATTGATCTAAATTTCTATTTTACGTGAAGCTTCAAATCAGCTGAGCTCAGATTTAGGACAAACGAATAGACAATTTCTAGAATTTAGAGACGCTTGTCATGCTGTAGGACATTTTATTCTATAACACCTCAGACCAACAGTCCGCCCGTGTGTTTAATTGCCTCAATTCAGTCTTTATTTACTCACCCTCATGTCAGTCCAGATCCATTGTACTAGCATTTTTCTTTGTAACAGCCGAAGTCATGGGTGCTTAAACTGACTTGACGGTGAGTTTTATACTCATGTCTGACCCATGGGATGCAGCCATTGCACATTAGAGATTTTTACGTATTTGCTGGAATTGATGCAGATTTATTTGTCGAAATTCTGCCTGTATTCTGTATCAGGAATGTCTCTGTAGTATGTAGTCCATTTTTTGCAGTTGCATCTGAAGATGATGGTTAAGAGACAGCCAAGATGAGGAAAAGTCTTCTCACGTCATCTGGGTGGATCGGTAAACCTGTATAACGTAACAATTACTTAACTGATATAGTCTTTTTTTTTTTCTTTTTTTTTTTAGTGTGGTGTAAATGTGAGATGGCTACATTGATTCATTTACACTTGTAATAATTCTGTCTGTTAATACTGTACTAAAAACCTGTTTAAAATATCTAAACGCTCCTGTAAAGTGCATTTAGAAACGCTTTTTATTTTGTTGTGGGTTGAAAGAGTCTTTGCTACTGAATTCATATTGAATTTCCTTGTAGTGAAGCATCTGTACACACTCTCAATGATTCTAGGATCTGCAGTCCTGCCTTGATTGGCACACAGTGTGACCAATTGTATTTTTCTATTATACCCATGCTTTATTTTCACTTATTACTCTCATATATATATATACGTAAATTATATTTTCTTTTATATCCAATTTTATGTCTTGTTTCTTATTGTCAGTTCAAGAACTAACCTGTAATGTCAAGCTTGTGACTCTCAATAAGTTCACAGCGGTTCTTTTAGTGATCAAGTGCTTTGCTCTGCAGTTAAAAAGCCTTATTCTTTTTGTACGTTTGAAGTGAGTGAAACGTTTATGTAAAAAAGACTGTACAGGTTACGGCTGTCTTGGTGTCTATCTTGAACTCAAAACCGAGCTGTTCAAACTGCAATATCATTTGAGCAAAACCAAATCAAAACCATGTGTTTGAAAGTTTATTAAATGGACAAACTATATTGACTGAGTGTTTTAATTCAACTTTTCACAACTACACTAAAGTTCCTGTATTGGTTTCTAATAGGTGTATGTAAAAAAAAAAAAAAATGAACAGTTGTTAATCAAATTGCAATTTCAAATTATAATTTTGTTTGTCATCAATTTATCTAAGAAAGAATAAAAATATATAAAATTAAAATAAATAACTACTGTACAAGAAATACAGAACAATAAGGGGGAAAAACAGCTGTACAAAGTAAATAAAATAAATATGGCAATGTCTAATATTTCTAATAATTGTGGGGTTTTGTGTTTAAAGCACATAGATTTTCTGCACGACTTAAAAATTTATGCTAACTTTTATCTAGTATAATATAATTTTGGTACAGAAAAATAGAAGTTGGTAAACAGAATTGCGAGTTATTTTAACACCATACATAAAATTATAAATAACACTTATTTCTGTTGCAAAAAAACCCCCCAAAATGTAAGCAAGGGGAGTGATCTCCGATTATTTAGCCAATCAGAAACGCTCTCTACCTGTCAATCATTTTGAGCATCCCTAGCCGTACTGCCTATCGAAGGCGGGGTTTCGACTAGGGGCGTGTTCTAATTTAGCAGAATTTAGTTAAGCGTTAATGTAAGCATCATATCTCTGTCAATGGCGAATAGTCAAATCCAAACGATGTATTTGAAAAAACAGTAAATATTAATCCAAATGACCAAAAAAAAACATACTACAGGTGTGTCGAGTACATCTCTGTGCCTATATGCATTTGGCGGGTCGTATTCAAATCCAGGTGACGCATGCGGTCACGTACACCAATGGGAGGAGAGGGGGGCGTTCCCAACTATTTGTTCCAAACACGAATCCGGAGTGCGAGGCTCTTTTTCGCAGGTATGTAGCAGCTGGGGAAAAGAAAACAAATTTATGTAGTCCTCTTTTGATCGAATATACGTTTCTGTCGGTGTTTGAGTGCTTTCTGCAGGGGGCTGGTCGTTCAGGAGATTTTAGTTCAATAATCGGGCTGTTCGTTCGATCATGGCACATTAATGGGAGAAAAGGGGGCAAAGCTTTGGCCAACTGAAGCAGCAAAGAAACGTGTATCTGTATGTTATGAGACGCAAACCCGTCTGTGTGTGTCCGATGCTTTCCCGAGGGCTTTTTTAACTTGTTTTTGATCTGAAAGCAGATATGTAGCTCTGTCTGGTGTTCAGAGGGGGAGGGAAGAGGTGCTCAAACACGGTTAGACATTTTCCCCTCCAGTCTCCCAGTAAACAAAGAATATTAGATCAGCTGGCGTGTTTGTGCTGTAATGTGTGATCGGATCTCTCGTTTCAGATCTTCGCATGACCACATAGCGAGTCCGTGTTCATGCGATCAGATTTTTAGTTCCCATTTTGACTTTGGGTCTGATTACTAAAGGACAACATGTCATGATAGAGGCGTGTGTGGTTGTGGTGTCATGTTCGTGTGTGCTCGTTCAGTCCAGAAATCATGAGATGATGAAATGAGCCCTTAATAAACGTTTGAGGGTGTTTATATGCGGATCTTTTGTTCGGTGTCGTATTATAGCGATCGCAAACGTGCGAAATATTTGAGCGCTTTGCGTCGAAATCAGTCCGAACTTGTTTATTCTGTAAGTTTGAGCTGTTTTGGTTCGTGTTGATTTGGGTTTTGTCCGTATTTTAAGCGAAACGCTGTGCACACATACACACACAAGCGAGACTCAGCTCTGACTGACTGCGGACGGGGCGAGGAATCCCGGGCACTGGCTTAAGCCCCGCCTCTCGTGGGCGGAGTATGGCTATATGAGCCTCACGTCATACAAAACGCCCTCTCCGAACACCAGACCAACCAGGATCGGCGATTTCTCCGCGTTAACGCCCATATAGGCTTACGTCATGCGTTACGGGTTCTCAGAGCGTCTGGCCAATCGGAGTCCAGAATTCTATAAGAGGCGGTTATTTGCTGAAAGCCCTCATTCTGATTGGTAAGCTGTTCTGAGGGGGCGTAAAGAATGACGTAACCTCAGGCAGGAAGTTTAGGAAGTTTCTGAAAGCGTTCAGACATAAAGCCGCGACTTTATTAGGAAAATCACAAAGAGTGATGGCGCATTATAGTAAAGCAAAACAGATTGCTATTCACTGTCCAGTCTAAAAAGAGATTTAGCGTACCTGCTTCTCAAAGCCAGTTGTAGTTTTAAGAGTTTGTGTGTGCGCGCGTGGGCGTACGTGTGTGTTCGTGTGTGTGCGCGCGTGTGTAACAGTAGAGGGTTTGGACTCAACCCCCACCCCCCACCAACAATGTTAATACTTGTTTGAGTGACAGTCGAGCACTTCAATAAAAATACAACCCAATGTCGTCTCCCGAGCAAAGAGCCAATCAGAGACAAAGTGGGCGGGAACTGTTCGCAAAGCTTATGTTAGCCCCGCCCCATCACCAGCGCTTGTTTTCAACAGGACTTTCCTGCGTTAGTTGATTTTAAACCCAGTTTTAATGTGTTTTATCGGTGTTTTTGGTGTGAGTTTTAGTATTTTAGTGATATTTTAACAGCCGCGGTGTACTGTAAGCGCAGCTGGCAGAAGCGGGTGAGTCTCAAAGGTATAAAATACCAGCTTTATTCAGTATTTCTAAACTTTTTTTCCTCTCAATAAGCTGATTTCCTGTCAGACTGAAACTTCCGACCTTAAGTTTTTTAGTTTCTTTGATAAACGCGAAATTCCTGACTAAACGTAGCCACATTTAGTCGCGGGTTAGCAAGTTAGCATTAACTGTCTGCATGTGCAGGACACACACACACACCAAGCACATGTACATACACACCCATTTACATTTATATGCGTACTTATATATACACATCTAGGCATTTATACACATACACTCACCATGCACAAGTGTATATATACACCGCATACATATTTACATGTGCGATTATATACACGTCATAGACATGTGTATATATACATGTGCCACTCTATTGCTCGTGTGTATGTACACATACGCGTTTGTATATATTTATATACTGCCTTCGTTCATCA
The DNA here is from genome assembly GCA_032275025.1 of Enteromius treurensis. Lineage (NCBI taxonomy): Eukaryota > Metazoa > Chordata > Actinopteri > Cypriniformes > Cyprinidae > Enteromius > Enteromius treurensis. The sequence goes on from JAUCMU010000053.1 coordinate 3,343,007, forward strand.
GATAGTCGCAGTCTAGTCTAGTAGATTGTTGCTAATGGTTTGGACTACAGCCAATTCATGATATTTAATAAGTTGCTTTCTTTGTCTTGTTTGTTCAAGGTCTTAGTTTTCGTCTTGAGTATGAGTACAGCATGAGGAGGCGTTTAGAGGATCAGGAGCCAGTGTTCACCCCACAACAGCGCCGGCTTCCCGGCAGCACAGAGGGCTTCCAGCACAGAGTTCTTGCCCCAGCGCCTGCTGTATTTGAGGCTGTGGCTGACGGCATGCAGCCCACTCCAGGAATACAGTACCCGGTTCCTCAGGCATACCAGGTCCAGCACACACCATGCATTATGATGCAATGTAGCTCCAATGAATGTGTTCACACTGCATCCATTTAATCCAAAGTGACTCCAGAATCTTCATAGGCCGAAATGATATTTTAGGATCATTGCTGTACTATTATAGTTTTTTAAGTTTTATATTTTTAATGTTTTGTTTTTGTTTTACTTGTAATGTTTTACAAAGCGTCTGTATAATTCGTCATAGATTCTATTTAAGTTTTAGTTCTGTTAAGTACTGCCAAAGTACTACAGTTTGGTACAACTAAATGAAAATGAGAAGTGTTGCATTGGCAATGAGCTGCACTCGCGGTTTTTAGATTAAAAACAAATGATCAAGAATCAGATATAATATAGGAAATATGGAGAGAGTTAAGTTTTAGATTATCACTTTAAACTACAGCGAGTGATAGACAGGAATTCAAGCTACTGATCCAAGCTACAAACTCTCTGCAGAACGGCAGGCCTGTGGCATATATATACCGGTATATTACATTTATTTCAGCATTTACTTGTGTGTGTGTATATATATATATGTATATGTGTGTGTATTAGTACTACTATTATACAGTTTATATTAATTTTGTTTGGAGAGAATCTCGCATTCTAGATTTTACATTTCTGATTTTAGGTGTCCACAGTGGCCCAGAGCTCAAGTGGTCACAGTCACACACCCAGTCCGGCGGCGGCCCACAGTGGTGCTCACCATCATGGTCCGGCAGCGGTCCAGGCCCACGGTCCAGCGCCGGTGCAGGCCCACAGTCACCCACCCGCCCCCTCCGCATCTGCACAGGGGCAGCAGCAATTCCAGAGACTAAAGGTGGGACGGGATTTTGTGTTTGGGCTGTTTGGGAGTCAAACCGATGCGATGGCAGCTGTGTGTGTGTGAGAAACTGGATTGTCGTTCTCCTTCCTGCAGGTGGAGGATGCCCTGTCTTACCTGGACCAGGTGAAGCTACAGTTTGGCAATCAACCACATGTCTACAACGATTTCTTGGATATCATGAAAGAGTTTAAATCTCAGTGGTGAGTTTATTCAAATGTGAGGTTGACGAAACATTTTAATAGCTGATACTGATACTAGTAAAACACTTTACAATATACATCAGTTAGTTAACGACAGTATTCAGTGTCACATGATCAAAAATCATTGTAATAAGAAACAGTTCTTTATTTTTTGAATGGTAGTTTTGTCACTTTTGACTAATTAATTTTAATGTAGTGATGTCAAACAATGAATCGCATCCAAAATACATAAATGTGTGAATACTGTGTATGCTTATTAGGTATATAAATGCAAACACATATATATTATGTAAATATATACGTAATGTATGTATGTAGTTAAATTCTTATGGTGTTTTTTTTTTTTTTACTTAAGCTAGGCTATGTTGTCAGAAAAATTGTTGTTGCCGTGTATCCACATTCACATACTGCTGTGCACAATTTCTCACAGTGGTAGATTACTGGGAAGTAGTTAATCATTTCGAATGTTGTCTCTCTTTCTCGCTCTGCAGTATTGACACCCCGGGCGTAATCAGCAGGGTCTCGCAGCTCTTTAAGGGTCACCCTGATCTCATTATGGGGTTTAACACATTTCTTCCACCGGGATACAAGATTGAAGTTCAGACCAATGACCTGGTTAACGTGACTACACCTGGTCAGATCCACCACATCACACCTCACGGCATCTCCGTGCAGAACATCCCCACCAGACCTCCGCCGCCACCACCACCACCACCACCGCTCCAGAACCAGATCCCCGCGAATCCTCCCAGCCTGGCATCCACACCTCCCGCCCAACCCACGCCGAAAACCAAGGTACTCAGACTAAAACAGTAAAGCTAATTTGCAGGGTTGATGTTTACAAGGTCCCCGTGGGTCCCTTAAAAGTCTTAAAATAAAGTTTCATCATGTTTGTATACAATATAATTAAAGTTTTAAATGTGTTAAATACAGCATTTTTTTAGTATCATTGTGATACTTTTATAGTTAATGTTAATGAATAATTTTGCTGAATAAGTTCATAAAAAGTTTCGTACATCAATTTTAAACAATGTAATTTTTTGCATATATCAGTTAATGTTAAAATTATTTCAAGTAATGCACTTTTGAGCAGTGTTAAATTTGGGGATAGAAAAAACAAGAATCACTTAATATCATTATTAAACTTCAAAAGGCAGTAATTTAATTATATTGTGCTGTGCATTCAAAGTCAAAAAGTGATGCTGTCATGCATTCTTCAGGCTCAAGTTCACAGGCCATGAACATATATGCCAAGCAATTACTGTGGATGAATTATGACAAAGTAATATGTTGAAGATGGTTGTGACAGTGCATCTATTTGAATGATCAGCTGGAAGTAGCACTAAAGTCAGCAATGGCATTTCAAAATATGAGTCCCAGGGATTCCATGATTTTACAATTAAGAGTTTTGCATTATGTATTATATGATTATACAGTGATATTTTATTTGTTTTTTAAGGTTTTAAGAAGTCTTAAAGGGGTCATATGTTGTTTAAAAGGACATTATTTTGTGTATTTGATGTAATGCAAAGTGTTTGTGGTTTAAGTAAAAAAAAAAAAAAAAAACACATTTTCCACGGACTAAACATTTTAGTTTCTCCTCTAAGCCCTTCCTCCTAAAACAAACTCCTTGTACAAAGCTCATCTTTCTAAAAAAAAAAAAAATGAGGTGGGCTCTGATTGGCCAGCTATTTAGTGCATTGTTATTTGCATGTGGCAGAAATGTTACGACCCTTAACATAAAAAAAAACGCATTACTAATGAGGCATTTGTTGCATCCAGAGTAGGGTTGGGTCAATAGACGATGCTATCGTCCATCGCCGATGGCCGATAGACATCACGATGCTGAGCCGGCATCGCGATGCTCCGCCCCGCCGCAGCAACCAGCTCGCGAAAAACACAATCTATGGTGGCAAATCTAGCACCGTGAGCTCATATTAAACCCTCGCGCGCGCTTGATGTGTCATCCGCGCGCAAGTCAAGCACTCGTGTGCGATCACTCCTGCGCTCAATCCTCTCTCACCTGCTCACGCGAACACTGTTTTGTCAGTCATGGGGCGGGGCTTGCTGTCATAGTTACAACTAAACCCCACCCACCGCCTACAGCGACGATGCCAACGTCCATCGCAATGTTTCACTTTAGACATCGTACGATGCTAAATTGGTCAACATCACCCAACCCTAATCCAGTGGAGACATAATTACTAATTATCATGTCATAGTACAGCTTTTTTTTTTTTTTTTTTACGTGTTGCATCACGCCTCGTAAACATTACCGTGTCTGCATTTATGATTGGAGAAACGACAAACAACAAGTACTGCACTCCACTGCTCAAAACTTGTGTAGCCGTACAGTAAGTAGCCGATTCTTTAAATGATAAAACATAACTTTCTTAAAAGTTGTGAGTCAGAAACGCCAGACTGTCCTTGCAGAGGAAGAGTTGCTCCACTTTCTAGTCTCTGTGCACGGTTAGCATAGACTACTCTGTCGGGATCAAGAATCAGTCCTCCGTGAATGAGCTGAACACACTTTAATATTTGGGTTGAACTGTTTTGAAATGGTGTTGTAAATACAACTTAACCACTGATTTCTAGTTGTGTCTTCATTAGGAAGCACAAACTAGTTTGACTTTTACAGCGCAACACAGCGTCTCCGGAACATGGCACTGGCAACAACAACACTACATCGAGAATAATAGCTCCACCTTTTTTCTTTGTGTAAACAATTGGGCGGTGTTTGAAAATAAACCCACAACATGACATAGACAAGTGGGCGGTGTGTTTTAGAGGCTGTGGATAAGTCAGAACTTTTATACACAATATCTCTTTGGTTTTGAGACTTTAGTCTTTAGGGATCTTATCTATGCACTAGCAGCTTATAAAACGCCAAATGCTTAAAATCACATCATATGACCCCTTTAAATATGATTTTAAAAACCATTCATATACCTTGGTTTAGTCCCGATCAAGATCACTGATATTTTCCCATCTGGCTCTCTCTCTGTACAGCCACTGCAGTCTCCAGTTCTGACTCCCAGCAGTCATCCCAATCCGTCCATCCCTCCTTATGCGTCCCCGCGTTCGCCCCCGCTGCAGCCCCAAACCCCGGTCAACAGCATGCCCACCGCCCCGCCGCTGCAGAACAACCAACCCGTGGAGTTCAACCACGCCATCAGCTACGTCAACAAGATTAAGAACCGCTTCCAGGGCCAGCCCAACATCTACAAATCCTTCCTCGAGATTCTGCACAAGTACCAGGTCAGGGCAGAACCCTGAAAACACTTCACAAATAGATTATACTTCACAATCCACTAATGCATACACTTGTGTCGTTAATCAGAAGGAGCAGCGTAATGCTAAAGAAGCAGGCGGGAGTTACACCCCAGCCCTGACCGAGCAGGAAGTTTATGCTGAGGTGGCCCAACTCTTCAAAAACCAAGAAGATCTGCTCTCTGAGTTCGGACAGTTCCTACCAGACGCCAACAGCTCTGTGGTGAGTTTAATTGAGGCTCCGCCTTCGCTCTGACCCCACCCACTGGCCCAATTAGAATCTTTTCATTTTAAATATTTGAACGTTCTATAACTGAAAGATTCAGCTGTCATTTCCATACATTCAGGGTCAGTTTAATCCAGTTTGTTGTTATTTTAGTGTCACAAAGATTCTATTGTAGTTTTTATAAATATATATATATTTTTTTTTAGGTTTTATTTTGTAATTTATTAATTCAGGACCTGACACTATTTTCCTAATGAGTGCATGTGCTCATAAATTGAAAATTAAAATTTAACTTAATTTTTACAATGAAAATGTATAAAATAATGGTTTAATTTTTATTAAATAAAGGGATAAAAGGAGACATTTGCCATCAGAATTATTAAAATTATTATAATGCAAAAACTACATTAGGATTTTAAATGCTTCTGCTTCAAACTGTTGTTAATTATGTAAAATTATGCTTTTTAAAATTAAAATTTTAATATTACATTTCTTTTTTGGAGCCTATAATACTTATTCCAGGTTCTTTGAATAAAAAGTAGGGGTGGGCATAGATTAATTTTGAAATTAATCTAGATTAAAATGGCTCATTTGAATTCTGCCAAAGGCATTCAGAATATATGTGCTACCTAAATAATAACTA
>JAUCMU010000053.1:3352884-3365693 GCA_032275025.1 Enteromius treurensis
TCATTTATTTTTATTAATATACTTGTATATATTATTGTGATTGAAATATTTATTTATTTTATTATTATTATTTTAATATTTATTTTATTATTGAAATATAAATATTCTAACTAGCATATAATAAAACAACTAGAACTAAAGCAACCTAAGACAAATAATATATACACACACGTACATATGTATGTTTGTGTGTTTCTATATATATATATATGATTTTTTTATTGTAGTTTTAATTACAATTTTTTTATTTATATATATATATATATATATAAAATCTTTTTTGCCGATTTTATTTATAATGATTATAAACAACAAAAAAATTCTAAATGTGAGGTAAGACAATAATAATAATTTGTGAAATGTTACTTTTTATTATGAATAGGTTTAATAAATTGTGTTTTGGATATTAATAAAATGCTGTAAAAAAGTTATATATATATATATATTATAAAATATTTTTTTTTAAATTTTTTTTTTTTTTTGTGATGATACATCTACAGTGTCTCAAAGGATGACTTGGATTCCTCTGTTATTATAAAATCCTATTATAAGTATCTCTTCTTCTCTGTCTGTTACTAGCTCCAGCACATAGTGAGCGAGGAGATCTGTGTTCAGGTCACTGAACTGTACCTGAGTGAGAGCAGCCACTCGGCCACAGGTGGATCTCTACTCACACAGAGCAGCAGGGCCCCGTCAGAGACGTCTTACCAGCGCAAAGCCGAGCAGCTCATGTCAGACGAGAACTGCTTTAAGGTAGAGCTCCGAGCCGCTGAGTGCTAGAGAAGGCCGCACGCTGAGTCTCGGGGTGTTAAGAGTCTGTGATCTCTCTTTCTCTCGCTCTAGCTGATGTTCATGAAGAACCGAGGGAACGTTCAGCTCACTGTGGAGCTCCTGGACACAGAGGAGGAGAGCTCAGAGGGCCCAATGGAGAACGAGGTGAGCTTCACAGATCAAACATGGATGCCAACATACACACTTCTGTCATTTTGAACCGCACTGAAATGTTGTAGTCATTTACATTTAGCTATTTAGTAGACGCTTTTATCCAAAGTGACTTACAAATGAGGACAGAGGATACAATCAAAATCAACAAAAGAGCAATTATATTCATTTAAAAAAAAAAAACAATAGAATAATAGAAAACATTTAATTAAGTAATAGTAGAGTGAATGAGTTAATTAATAAATACAAATAAGTAAATATACGGAAAAAAGTAGTTTTTATTTAAAATAATATATTATTATATAATAGTCGTAATAATAATAATTTGTTACTTGAAATAAATGTTAACTGGAGTAAAACATAATTAAAAAAAAGTTTTATTATCTAAAGTAGTAATATAGACATAAAGGATTAACCATTTTATGGAAGAAAAAATAATAATATTAATGGTAGCATCTCACTGTCAGTAGAAATATAGTGTTCAGTGTTTAGTTTAAAGATGTGTATTCATAAAATATCTTTAAAATGTAATGAATTTTCTCTGTTCTCATGGCCAGCGCTGGCCGGACTACGTTATGCGGTATCTGTCAGCTGATTTCTCATCTCCAGACCTGAGGGATCATCTGTCTCAAAAGCCTGTGTTTCTGCCAAGGTACCCTAACCCCCGAACATCCCAGCCATTGAATCTCAGCATTCAGACTGTTTTCCTGCCACCGAGAGGTAAACACTGTTGGTTTGTCGTCCTCCTCCTGTGTTTGTGTAGGAACCTGCGGCGGATCCGCAAGTTTCAGCGTGACCGTGAGTCTCAGGAGAAGGAGGTGAAGGACGGAGGCAGGAAGGAGAACACGGACAGCATGAAGATGGAGTGCATGTTCAAACTCAACTCTTATAAAATGGTGTACGTCTTTAAATCTGAAGACTACATGTACAGACGCACCGCACTGCTGAGAGCCCACCAGGTGAGATTACACACACACACACACACACACACCAGCGTGACTGATTACTATCACACTCATGTTTTTGATGTTAGTCAGCACTGGAAGAATATCGAAGAACCATCTCCATTTGTTTTGTTCATTTAAGCACATAAAAAACTGAAAGATCAATATCTGTTTTTTATAACATTTATAAGATAAGCCTTCTTTGTTTTTTTTTATAACGTCACATTGAACTAGCACATCTGTTTCTTAGCTGTCCCATCCTCTTTTTACCACAATTTAAATGGTTGCATTTAGTTTACATCATTTTACAGCGTTTTAAACACATGACCACAGTCTAACATCTTACTTATCTATTCAAATGTAGTAAAATATGTATTGTAAAAACATTGTTTAATAGTTAAACCTCTTGATTTAATTTACTTTCTGATTATTTGTTAGGTTTTATTACATATTTGTTATGGATTTTATTATATATTTTATGGTATAAAAAGGATAGCATAATAATAATGGTAACATATTATTCAAATTAAATACTGTTCATTTGTGCAGTATTTGTCCTGTGTTTGTTGCCAGTAGTATTCATATTTACATTACTAGCATTAAAAGAATAAGATATTAAGATTTAATATTATTTGATGGTGTTTTATATCTAAATATATACTTATTTTGCAATACTTCAATACATTCTTAGTTTGTGCAATATAAGTTGTTTTCTTTACAAAATTTGCAGTAGTATTGTTTGTCACTAATATATAATAAATATTTCTATTCATATTATTAATAAAAAGATAGTATATTAGCAGGATTTAATGTTATTGTGCGTGTGTGTGAGTCAAATTGTGCTATATTTTTTCTTTTCTTGCCAGTAGTATTAATATTTTCATGAAGAATTGTACGCACTGTCAATTTGTGCAATATTTCTTCCTTTTGTAACTTATAGTATTAATATTCACATTAATTGTATTCAAAAGGATAGACTATTGACAGGATTTAATATCAAAATTGATGGTATTACGTAATTTAATAAATACATTTTCCGTTTATGTGCAATATAATTTTTGTTGCTTTTATATATATATATAATATAATATAATATAATAAAATAAAATCACCTTAGCAAATGTTACATTTTAAAAATATTATGGCTGTGAAAATTTGTACTTGATGTGAAAAATCCTTATTCTCACCGCTCTGGTACTCTTTCTTTCTCTCTGTCAGTCTCACGAGCGAGTGAGCACACGTCTGCACCAGCGCTTTCAGGCCTGGAATCAGCGCTGGGCGAAGGAGCACGTGACCAGAGACATGGCTGCCGAAACCAGCCGGTGGCTCATGGGAGAAAGGCGGGAGGGACTGTTGCCCTGCTCCACCAGCTGTGACCCCCAGACCCTTCACTTCCAGCGCGTTAATAAGTACAGAGTCCAATACGGCCCCGCCCACAAGAGCCCGTGACGTCAGCGGAAAGGGGCGGAGCTCCGCCACGTCGTGAGATTTTTAACAGTGTTTTTGTTTTCCTCTTTTATAAGCTGTTCCTGCAGAAACGCAGGTCTCCCAGTGCCAAAAAAAAAACACGGGGTTTAAGACCTGTCCGTCAAACCCAGCCCGGACCAATCAGCACAGCTCTTACCGTAAGACCAGCCCACCGATCCGACACACAGATCGGACTCCACGCATCTCTTGAACGCCAGTCCAGTGTGTTCGCTGTTTTTTGATAGTTTAAACTTCACAGGCAGCAGATCCGAGAAAAAGGGGCGGAAACGTCCGAATCAGACTTTTTGGAAAAACGAACCAAAAAAAAATCAAAAAAGCGTTTCGGGATAAGTGCACTTAACTTTGACTTTGAGAGATTTATTCTGCCACATCATTTCAGAGAACAAAGATCTGACGTGCGAATTTAACGTTGTAATATTAGAATGGAGAAAAATTCAGTTTTTACTTAAAAAAAGAAATAAATATATAGGCAAAAAAATGTAATGCGACAGCAATAAAAATCTAAGGCCTGTGTGACGGCGTGATTTGAATCAGAAAACACACTTCTATCTGCTCCATACACCAGCTTACAGTGAACATGACCTGTGAATCACACACACACTGAGTTCAACAGTTTTGTAAATACAGTGTAAATATCACCAGACCTTTTTTATGCCAGATGTGTGTTGTGTTTAGTGCTTCAGTGTGGCGTTCATGGAGAATAAAAAAAGCGGGAACCACATTTGACAGGATGGTTTATTACAGTTTTTACCAAAGGGAGTCGATTATTAAGGTTGGGGTTTGTTTTCTTTCTCCTTTTGTGTGTTTCCTTTGTTCTTCTATTTTGTCTTCCTTTTTTTTTTTTGTAGTAAAAATGTTAATTTTGCAAAGTAGAAATGTATCCAGGTTCTTGTTTTTTGCAATGGAAGTTTTTATAAGAAAAAAAAAAAAGCGTTTTAATTTTTGAAGTTTGAATATGGATCTCGTTTCTGTACACTTTTATCACTGAGCATTCTGGGTAGACCTTCAGCCGTGTCCTCTGGCAAAACACACGCAGACACAACTCTTAATGAATGTAAAGGTCTTTATCGTCGTCAGAGGTTTCAGTCTTCACTCTGGATAGATTTCTGCTGGACAAATCTAAATATAAATATATATACACATTTTAAAAATGAGTCACAAAGCATGTCTTTTCTGTGGATCATTATAGACCCTTTATTTGCATATTATTTAAATTAATAAAAATTACATTTGTAGCATAAACGCTTGCCTTGTTTTTGTTGAGTTATTGCTGTATTTGCTGAGTGTGTTGTTTCGTTGGAGATCAGGGTGTAGTTGTCATCTGTGGCCACTAGGAGGCAATGGGCCTCTTAGATTTGATGCTCTGGTTTCAGAGTCTCTCTACAGGTGCTGGTCATATCATTCAAATATCTTCAAAAATAGATTTATTTCACTAATTCCATTCAAGAAGGGGAACTTATATAATGCATGCATTCATTCCAAACAGACTGATATATTTCAAGTGTTTATTTCTTTTCATTTTGATCATTTATAACTCACAACTAATGAAACGCCAAATTCAGTATCTCAGAAAATGTAAATATATTACTGGAAAGTATGAGCATGTACAGCACTCAATACTTAGTTGGGGCTCCTTTTGCCTGAATTACTGTGGGCTTTGGCACTGCTCGGGTGTTATGAGAGCCCAGGTGGCACTGATAGTGGCCTTCAGCTCTTGGGTCCGGTATACCGCATCTTCCTCTTCACATAGATTTTCTATGGGGTTAAGGTCAGGTGAGTTTGCTGGCCAATTAAGAACAGGGATCCCATGGTCCTTAAACCAGGTACTGGTAGCTTTGGCACTGTGTGCAGGAGCCAAGTCCTGTTGGAACATGAGCACTAGGAAGAGCCCAAAAAACATCCTGGTATATAGCTGCGTTGACCTTGGACCTCAGAAAACCCAGTGGACAAACACCAGCAGATGACATGGCACCCCAAACCATCGCTGACTGTGGAAACTTTACACTGGACCTCAAGCAACATTGATTCTGTGCCTCTCCTCTCTTCCTCTAGATTCTGGGACCCTGATTTCCAAAGGATGTGCGCGATTTACTTTTTAATCAGAAAACATAACTTTGGAGCACTCAGCAGCAGTCCAGCCCCATTTGTCTATAGGCCAGGCGAGACACTTCTGACGTTGTTTGTTGTTCAAGACTAGTTTGACTCAAGGAAGGCGACCGCTGAAACTCACGTCCTGCGTACTCCAGCTGTAGTCAACTCTTTGTGAATCTCCCCCACATTTTTGAACGGGTTTTGTTTCACAACTCTCTCCAGGGTGCGGTTGTGGTTATCCCTATTGCTTTTCCTACCACTAACTAGACTGAGAGACCATTTAAAGGCCTTTGCAGGTGTTTTGAGTTCATTATCTGATTAGAGTGTGGCACCAGGTGTCTTCAATACTGAACCTTTTCACAATATTCAAATTTTCCGAGATACTGAATTTGGGGTTTCATTAGTTGTCAGTTATAATGATCAAAATGAAAATAAATAAACACTTGAAAGTCTGTGTGGAATGAATGCATACAGTATACAAGTTTCACTTCTTGAATGGAATTAGTGAAATTAATCAACTTTTTGAAGATATTATAATTATATGACCAGCACTTAATATAATATATATTAGTGTGTGTGTGTTACGTATGTGTAAATATTTTATATTATGTAACTAAAATCCACATGTAATTGTTTATATATCCTGTAATTTCACATATATATATAATTAATATTATATATAGATATTTAAATGTTTATTAAAATATTTGTATTAACTTAATCTTAAATATATACATGCATGTGTGTGTATTTATATATACATACTAAATATCCACAGTATGCACACATGTAAATAAAAATGTTTTACATTACAGCTTTACAAATAAAATTATCCGTTTGACTGATGTTAGGTCAGATTTGGAAATTTGGTATGGAAACAAGTTGTGGTATACATACACACATACTGCACATGTTTTAGCATGCCATTTTAAAAACGCTCTCTCTTTCTTTTCTTGTCTGCAGTGTTTGAAGAAAGCTGTCTGTTGGTAGTTGTTGATCCAGCCTAAATCAGAAGTCATATCAATAAGATAATGATTTGACATTGTTTACAAAGACGTTTTGCGAGGTAAAATTTATAAGGAGATAAGCAGGCACACAGCAAAACACTCATCTTTGGAAGCGGATGGTGCAAAATTATTCAATTCTCAGCGGACCCCGTCTGACTCCGCAGGACTGGAGGGATTCGTGAGTGACTAAACAGAATTGTTTTAGGCAGGTGAAGGATGCTGCTTTTTCTTCGGCCCAGTCAGAGTGACCCAGATTGGTGTGTGTGTGTGTCTGTGACGGGTGCTCGGGCCTGACAGGTGCTGCGAGTCTCCTGCAGAGAGCTAACGAGAGAGAGAGACCGTGCTGACTGAGGTGTGTGTGTGAGAGAGAGAGAGAGAGGCAGACGGATACTGAGGGAACCTTCATTAGTCAAATCTGGCATCTCTATAAGCTGATTTAACTGTCAGATAAACTCTAGTCACGCAGAGCCAACTTATCGTCATAAAGTCTGGTCTGCTTTGCTGAATTAAAATCAATTTAATGTACTTTAATGCATTTATAACCATCTTGCACCTTTGGTATTGCACGATTTGCATCTTTTTTATATTAATAGACCTGTTAATATTGTTATTATTTCAAAAAGGTTAATAAGGAATTGTTGATAATGTAAGAAAAAAAAATTCTCATTGGTTTTTCATTACACATTTTTTGTTTTATAGGCCCGTGTTTCTTTCATGTGGTGTAGTTACAGTCTCTATCAGCAGGGGCAACTACTAACCCGTCAAACCAAGGGCCCGACGTGCTAATTCTGAATGTGCACGCGCTATTTAGGATGCATAATATGCAAATCTGGATGCTGAGAAATCCATTCTGCATAGCTGGAGCATCAGACGCGTAAAATCTTCTCATTAACTCCCTTAGACTCACTTCAAACAACAGATGAGCTCTAATTGTTTCAGTTCACAGCGGCTCTGGCCTCGTTTTAGCCCCTGCGGGCCCCTCGGAAGATCTGGCGGGCTGCAGGGAACCCCTATCTGAGCTCATAGAGCGCACAGTGTTTCTCAAAGCCCCCTTCTCCTGACCGTTACCAACAACGAGCTCTTTCAGCACAGAGAGGAGCGTCGGATCCAAAGCCCTCATCAAATTAACATAACGGCACACACTTGCTCGGTGGCCCGGGCTTTCTGAGCGTGTTTATTGTGGAGGAACGCATTCTTCTGTGGTGTAGCGGGTCAGAAATCAGGGCGCTGTGAGGAAGACCTGGCAACCGCCGGATTGGGAGGTTGTGGTGTTGGGTTTTGTAAAACGGCGTGTTGAAAGAGCAGCTTTTTGCTCCTGGCAGCCCGGTGGCAGGAAGACTAATCATTCTGCGGACTGCTGCGTTTGATGTTTTTGTTGTTCGTGTCTTGGGGTTTGTTTGTTGGTGACAGTGATTCAGAACTTTGAGCTGAGCCAAAGCAAAGGCAAAGGCGCGCAGAAAGCCTGCAACAATAGAGTCACGACTTCCTGAGACGTTTATATTAAAAGCGGGAATTGAGCTGAATGATCACGGTTTGTTATTGGCTTAGCAGGTGTGTTGCCAGAACAAAAGTCTCAGGAAAGGCTTTGTAGCTGTAAATGTTTTAACAGATGGATACAAAAAATTATAAATGAAATGCTTTCGGGATTGTTTAGGCAAAAAAAAACCTAAAATAATTGTATTATTATTTCTATATCTATTTAAACGCCTTTCTTAAATTATTTTTGGATGTATTATTGCAGATAACTTTATTTTTCCACTAAGCCTGTTTTTATGCAATTTTTTGGGGATGTATCATTAAAAAAAAAGCTGGCAAGATGTGCATACATTCTAAAAACAAACTGCACAATTTTCGGCTGTCCCAGATGAAAGATTGGTACAATCATGGCCATTTCTGTAATCGTGGCTCCTAAACATCTCAAATGCATCTCATCTTTAGTTTTGTCATTCTTAAATGATGCAAAGTCTCAGCAGCAAACAGCAGACTCCAAAATAAGATAAAATGACCTGCCCGAGCTCACGGCAATTCGTAAGTATTTTACAACATGGCTAATTTGTACAAATTCGTACAATCTCACTCCTACAAATTCATACGGTTTTTACTAAATCGTACGTATTTTACGAGTTTCTAATTCGTATGAATTTGTACGAATGACCTACACCTAACCCCGCCCCTAAACCTACCCGTCACTGGGGTTTAGACAAATCATACAAAATTGTTCGAGTGAGGTCGTATGAATAAGCCACCTCGTAAAACATTGAGAGACTGCTTTGGCATGACCTAATTGTTTGTCTGCACTCTGAAGTTCGTAATTTATTGTATTTTAAAAAGTATCATATTCAGTGCCTTCACCACCTGCAGCAAATGTATTTTTTCTATTTAATCAGGAAGTGATTATTTTGTTCTCTTCAACGCACTGGATGGAAACGGTGCTTTGTTTGCAAATGTTTTATAAGATATTTCAATTTTGCACATACGTTTGGATGGAAACACATAAGTCAGGTGGACTCTTTCTGTTTTATAAGTGGACAGTCCTAGCCAGAATAAGCAGCAATGAAGGCCAGGTTTTTTGTTAAAATCTGACCACATGAAATTACACACTCTATAAACTGTCTTTGGTAGTTTAGTCTGTGGGTTTCTCTTTATATGAGGGCCACACACAAACACACACAACCTCTCTCACTCTCTCTCTCTCTCTCTCTCACTCTCTCTCTCTCTCTCTCTCTCTCTCTCTCTCTCTCTCACTCTCTCTGAAACTCTGAGCATGCTCTGACTCTGGTTGGTATTGTCCTCCCAGTTTATGAGAGCGAGACGAGAGAGGAAGACGAGGAGAGTCCTATCCTGTGTTTCTCAGCATAGTGATGTATTGCCTCATCCATCAGTTTTGATTTCACTTCAACCACAGGCCAAAACATCTCTGCTCTCCCACACACTTCTCAACAAAACCGAACCTGTGTGCAGGCAAAACCTCTGCCTTAACTTTCAACAGCTCTATCTATCTATCTATCAATCTATCTATCTATCTATCTATCTATCTATCTATCTATCTATCTGTCTATCTATCTGTCTGTCTGTCTGTCTGTCTGTCTGTCTGTCTGTCTATCTATCTGTCTATATGTCTATTTATCTGTCTGTTGTTCTGTCGGTTGGTTGGTCGTTCTGTCTGTCTGTCGGTCGTTCTGTCTGTCTGTCTGTCTGTCGGTTGGTCATTCTGTCTGTCTGTCGGTCATTCTGTCTGTCAGTCGGTCGTTCTGTCTGTCTGTTGGTTGGTTGGTCATTCTATCTGTCTGTCTGTCGGTCGGTCGGTCTGTCTGTCGGTTGGTCGTTCTGTCTGTTGTTCTGTCTGTCTGTCGTTCTGTCTGTCGGTCGGTTGTTCTGTTGGATGGTCAGTCGTTCTGTCTGTCGGTCGGTCGTTCTGTCTGTCTGTTGGTTGGTTGGTCATTCTATCTGTCTGTTTGTAGGTCGTTCTGTCTGTCGGTCGGTTGTTCTGTTGGATGGTCGGTCGTTCTGTCTGTCGGTCGGTCGTTCTGTCTGTCTGTTGGTTGGTTGGTCATTCTATCTGTCTGTTTGTCGGTCGTTCTGTCTGTCGGTCGGTTGTTCTGTTGGATGGTCGGTCGTTCTGTCTGTCGGTCAGTCGTTCTGTCTGTCGGTCAGTCGTTCTGTCTGTCTGTTGGTTGGTCATTCTATCTGTCTGTTTGTCGGTCGTTCTGTCTGTCGTTCGGTTGTTCTGTTGGATGGTCGGTCGTTCTGTCTGTCGGTCGGTCGTTCTGTCTGTCTGTTGGTTGGTTCGTTGTTCTGTCTGTCTGTTGGTTGGTTCGTTGTTCTGTCTGTCTGACGGTCATTCTGTCTGTCTGTCAGTCGGTCATTCTGTCTGTCTGTTGGTTGGTTGGTCGTTCTGTCTGTCTGTTGGTTGGTTTGTTGTTCTGTCTGTCTGACGGTCGTTCTGTCTGTCTGTCGTTTGGACGGTCGGTTGGTCTGTCGGTTGTCCTGTCAGTCTTTCTGTCTGTCGGTCATTCTGTCTTCGGTTCTGTCTGTCTGTCATTCTATCTTCTGTTCTGTCTGTCACCGTATCATTCTATGTAAAGTTCTACCTATCATTATATCTATCTGTCTATCTATCTGTATATCATTCTATCTATTTTGATTGTTCTATTATTCTATCCATCTTGTCACATTTCCTGTTCAAAGAGTAGAAAACTCCAAAGATCATCATAAGTCCTCTAGTTTTTATTGAACATGTGCGTAAGTTAAAACTTTAACTATAAAGGGAGTCCTTTCATTGTGTTGTTTCGCATGTTAGCGTTGATCATAGTCATTGAACATATGATGTAGTGTTGTTCTGCATCACCCGCTCTCGGTGTAGCTGGAGTTTGGCATCCCTTTGTCTGGATTTAAGGTTTATAACTGCCTCTTTGTCTGTGCATGTGGTTTTCTGGTCTGTTTAGGGAAATTCACATAATAGCTCCCTCTGAGCATGACACCCGCTAAATCTGATCACTCATTTCAGTCTCATGTCCCTTAAAGGGTGGAAGCGTCTGCTGCTTATCTGCGTCTGCCAGCCACCCGAGTCTGACTGCGGGCCAGAGTCTGTGTCTAATGACAGAACAACTGTCTCTCTGCAGACTCATTAGTTCAGCAATGAACCAGCTTCTGTTTTGTACCACATTACATTCTTGAGTTGATCTTAACATTCTTTGGAGGTTCTTGATTGGCTCATGAGATCAGTATTTTGGTTTCTATCTTCACCAGCACTGGTACATAATAGTTTTTTGAAGAATAATTGAATTTTTCTATCAAATCAGACCTTTTTAATTCTGAATCCTTTAAAAAGCTTTCCGAAAATATGACAGAGAGAGAAGCACTGATGTTCGCTTCTATTTTTATTACAGTTTTTTGTTTGCAATACACATATGTGTGTTAGAAACGGACAAAGAGAGAGAAACAAACAAAATGACAAGAAACGGTATCCCACAATGCACTGCACGGATGCATGTTCACGGCCTGACATGCAATGAAGGGTTCTGGTTTTTCAAGACAGAAGGTTTCTCGGGATGAAGAGCTGTTTGGTTGCGTTTTTCACGATCGCTGTCTCCACCTCATTCTCGCATGTAAATCCTCGTGCAAACCACGTCATCGGCCCCAAAGATCTGAGAATGAGAACAAAGACATTTTCCTGGAGCTTTGGCAGAGATGATCAGTTATACCCCTATTATACTGTGCTTATAAAATAAAGACAATCTGAGCCGTCCGTAATCCCTTTTGTGCTTTATTTTGGACTAAACTAAACAAAGCACATTTTTCTTATGGAAATGTGTCCTAGATTTGCAGGGAAGCGCCAAAGACTGGGATTCTCTTAGCAAACCGTGAGAAATGTCAAGTGGCCTGACCGTCAGATTTAAAGTGAGCGGTTGTGATTTGGGACAGACCTGCATTTATTTTGGACAGTCCTTCACATTCCTGAGTTCAGCCTGAATAAGCGCCTGACATTCGCCGATTTTATTTTATTGTTGAGCTCTTATTTTATTGTTGAGCTTGGATCAAGGTCTACATATGGGTGTTTCTTCAACTATTAGCACTTTCAGCCCTTCGGACCTTTGCATAATAAACTCTTGAACTTGTCTTCTGATAACAGTCGACATCCATCACAGCAGTCTTTTGTTTTCTCTCTGTGTCATGAACATTTCATTATGTATTGTGTTTGAAAGCATTATGTGGTGGAAAGATATTGGAAGCATTTTTTTTGCAAAAAAAAAAAAAAAAAACATTTGGTGTATGTTAATTAGTATTATACATATATAGTATATTTAGGATAGGTTGTTCATATTTTATTATTGAGAATGCAGAACAAATAAACACATTTATAAATTTTTTATATAAATTGTAGTGTAGAGTACATTTGTCAAGGTCATTCATTCAACCCTGTTAGCAAAGCTATTGTAAGAAAATAGGTACATGAGTTTATTCCACCTTTTAAAATCAACCTTAATATATAACAAAATCACACAATGCTGGGTTTTGGAGTGGCATTTCCTAGATTTTGAAATCAGGGCTGAAAATGAATAGAAAGTCAATGAAGTTAAACTTTTGTTTAACCTCCTAAGCATCCACAATCCACATTTGAAAAAAAGATGTTCATTTCCTATCTCGTATCCTTTCTGTGGCCAAAACTTTAGACGTAGGATACCCAGAGTGCAATGTCATGAGACAGAAGTAAGAAAAGCAGGCTGCTCTTTTCCTCTCAGATCGATTTGCTCCATTAAACATCTCACACCCACCTTCTCTCTCTCTCTCTCTCTCTCTCTCTCTCTCTCTCTCTCTCTCTCTCTCTCTCTCGCTC
>JAUCMU010000053.1:3368627-3384406 GCA_032275025.1 Enteromius treurensis
TTATGTTACATTTAATGCTAAAGTATCATTAACGCCAATACAAACATTATTTTAGTGTGTTAGAGCAGAAAGATGCATGTTGAGCGTATCACTGAAAACATCATATTTTACAGTTTATTCTCTTTTTTTTTTTTTTCCTGAATTGTTCGGTTCGTATGCATACCGAACCGAAAGCCTCGTACCGAACGGTTCGATACGATACAACGTATCGTTACACCCCTACTAAAAATATATTTCATATATATATGTATATTACGGTAAAAGTTTGCAACCACAGTTGTTGTTTTTTTACAGTAAATTTACAGTAAAATGTATTTTTTTAGCACTGGCTGAAGCTGATAGTAAATTTCCCCCTTGAGGTTTGATTTAGTTCTGAATCATAAGTTTTGAATGCAGTTTAATGTGAGCTTATTAATACTTATTGCTGAAAAAAGCATACATTTCACAGAAAAATATGTGCATGTGAGTTACTGTAGGGTATGATAACTGGGGCCATTCATATATAATTCGTTCAAAAGCTTGCTGCTTCACACTTGTTGCCAACTCTCACAAAAAATGAATGGCTTTTGGTTGCTTTATGAAGATTATAATTATGAAAGCTGTACATCACAAGTGCGCGACACACAGCTTTGTTGCTTGAAGTGGGTGCATTGTATCTGTGGCATGTTGCTTCAAGCGTTTGCGGTGCAGATGGGGTGCGAGTCGGACCTGCGGGGATCTGATCTACTGCTCTCTGTAATAATGTGCCCAGCATGAGACAGCACTTTTACACACACACTTTTTATGTCACGATGGAGATTTTACATTGACTTCTATTGTTTGACATTTTACTAATTATGTTTTTTTTTTTATATCCTAGCTTATTTTGTCAGATTATTACACTCTCAGTTTCCAAAAAGGGGATGCCACTCTGCTCCCCAAAGACGTTTCCATAGATTCTTTGTGTCAATACTAATATTTTATCCATGATGCTTTTGGGGGACATTTTCAGATATGTTGTTCCCAAAATGTATAAATAAATAGAGAACACACCCTTGATGATGTCTCCGCTCACAAAACGGTTGAGACAGACATCTACGTGACTCTAAGGGGCTGCTAGACTCCCAAATAATCCCCCTCCCACTGCTGTCTATTCCAGAACAAAATGAGGTCAAATCTCTGTCTATACACCCGTCCGTTCGCTACATCTCTGTCTGACTCAGAACAAAGCCAGCTCCATGGAAAAGTATTCTCATAGTTAAAGACTCCATTTCTTGGGAATTCTGATTGTTTCTCAAAGATATTTTCAGAGAATTATACGTGCACCCATAATGTCCAAAGATGTTATCCAAGCAGGCTGTGCACTTGATTTTGAGAGACAATCTTAAAGGGATAGTCCACCAAAAATAGAAAACTGTTTCATTAAATACTCACTTTTGTGTCCTTCCAAATCCGCAAGACCTTGGTTCATCTTTGCAACACAAATTAAGATATTTTTGATGAAGTCTGAAGAACCTTTAACATCCATAGAACTTTTCCATTCCACAAAAGGTTCTTTATAGTGGGAAAAAGTTCTTTAAACTCTTAAAAGAACTATTTGTGTGGCATGAAGAACATTTTAATAACTAGAAGAACTATAAACATGGATGTTGAAAGTTCCTCTTTGGAACCATCAATGCCAATAAAGAAGATGTTATAGATCGTCTTCCTAATTAAATAAATGGTTCTTCTATGGCATCACCCCTTCTGAAACCTTTATTTTTAAGAGTGTAGTTGGAACTAGCGGCCCTCCTGTCCTTGTCTCGTTTTTGGGTTTTCATGTGCCAAAACACCCCATAGTTGTTAAAACTGGCTCTCTGCTGAGCTTTGCAGTCTGAAACCTGGTTTAGGTTTCTCACAGTTTGATGACGCCATCATTTTGCTTGGTGAGATGTTAAGGTCAGTGAAATAAAATCTAAGGGTTTTATGGATGAGGTTCTAGATTGCGTCGTGTGGGATGGCTTTTGTTGAACGTGAATGGAAGTATTGGTAGATCTGCTCGGGTTACAGGGTGGAATTAGACAACAAAAAACTGCACGTCTGCGAAACATGTGAAGAGCCGACGATATAGAGAGATTAAGATTCATCTGAAGGGACATTAGAGTAGATGCACAAACTCATGCCGAGGACATTGATGCTCACATTAGTGGCTAATTTGTCCTGATGGATGGGAGGTGAACTAATGTAAATCTGCATAAACGTGTCTGCGGGAGTATCCTCTGAAATCAGAGCCCATGTCTGGGGAAATAAGTAGAAAAACAGCGGTTTGTTGGTACACGCTAAGCTCAAAATGTTTCTCGGAAGTGTGTTGTCATATTTCCCAGTTTAAATACCTTAATGTTAAACAAGAAAACCAAAAAGCCATTAAAAAAAATGCTTAATTAGTATTTTAAAGAACCAAACCAACCAGCTCAGAGATGAATCACATTACAGCAAGTATGCATTAAGAAGGGTACAAGTACTTATGTGTAAGAAAATAAATTAGCTACTTGTCTCTATCGAAAAAAAAGCACATTTTGTAATTGATTAAAATTTTATAACATATTTTAACATTTTATCAGAAAACATCTCTGTGTTGTCAACTAGCATTCACTTTTAAAAATGTCAATAAATATATTTATATATATATATATGGTAACACTCAATTATTAACATTAGTTAATGTATTAACTAACATGAACAAACAATGAAAAATACATTTATTACAGTATTTATTCATCTTTATTAACATTAGTTAATAAAAATACAACTATTCATTGTTAGTTGATGTTGGTTCACAAGTTGTGTTAAAATAACACAACTTGTTATTTTAATAATGCTTTAGTAAATGCTAAATAATAATAACTGTAGAAGTGTTGTTCATTCTTAGTTCATGTTAACTAATGTTGTTAACTAATGTTAACTAATGAACCTTAAAAGTAGTAAGTAACTGTAAAGTAGTTACCATATATATAAAGTTTATTTGCAAAATTGTTTTTGTTTTTGTAATTTTGCACCAAATCAAAATAACCCAACTCCAGTTTAATTGAGATTAACTGGAATTCAGCCTGAAAAAAATAGATTTTTCTGTTTTTGCAATTTAAATCTTTATATAGAATTATAAATATGGCTGAAGGTAAGGAAATACACACACACACACACACACACACACACACACACACAAGTATAGCCTATATATATATATATAAAAGTTAAAAAAAAGATATTATATTAATACTAAAATTATAATGTATGAATATTATATTAATAAGCTGCTCCTTTTTGCTATTTTGCTATGGAGATTTTAGACGTCATCTCTACTTTTCATCATCTCAGGTGGTTTTAAAGGGTCTTAACTGCTCTCTGTGAAGCTCAGCGTCTGGTTTCTGATGTGTCTCACCTTACATTTCCTGCCGTCCACCGTCTCCTCGTCAAACTCCTCTCCGATGCGGAAGCTGATTTCAGTGGTGCGTACCGAGGTGGAGGTCTTGATGTAGAACTGCTCTCCATCCTGTCGGATCTCCACGTGCGGTTTGGCTGCAGCAGCGCCGGCCACTTTCCGAAGCATAGCATTCACACCTGGGACATTTATCAACCCAAAAGTAAAAAATAATGCATTTTATGATAACCGAATTAAAGCTGTATTTGAATGCATTAGTCGTACACGTGCTTTCCCACTGCTCAAGTATATACTTTTAGTGCATTGTGTGAAATATGCAAATTCTGAAGTTGGAAGGAATACGGAGAAAACCTTCAGCTGCCCTGGACTGTTGTTTTTGCCTTGATTCTAATTTAACATAATTCTAGGCTTGCCGTTCTCTTCAATTATAATGTCCTCAGACGATTTTGTTTCAATTCTCTGCCATGCAAAACTCCACAAATTCTGGAGGATCCCTCAGGATGAATCTGAGGAATTCTGGGAGTGTTTGAAAAATTATTTCTCATTCTGGGTGTTCCTCACTTCATCCCGGTTTTCATCTAAGAGAGATGCAGCATTTGTGGTTGAAAACCAGCAACATTCGGCAGAATTTGCCACATCAGCATCAGTTTGCAATTAAAAGGAAATCTTATGCAGCTTCTTTGCATCATGCAAAAACTTTATTTCAGAACACAGTGTAAAGCCAATTTTAAACCTGTCCGTTCAGAAAAACTCAAAATGAAAGAATTTTAATATCTGCATTTGCTTTTATAGGGATACAGATCCTTTTCTTTAAAAAAAAGTATTTGATATTTGTGACTACATTTTGGGACAGCGTTGTTATTATTACCTAAAACCTAAAACACCTTAAAATATTTCTATAAAATTAATTATAAATATTTTGCTTTGGTGACCAGCTGAATTAACAAATTAGTATAATTAAATAAATAAATAAATAGAATAAAGCTAAACAGAAATTTTGTACAATTTGTAAATATTTTTTATTATTGATTCATTTAAATAATTATTTAAAAGCTACTAAGAGTAATTTGCAATAGCAAAACAGAAATGTTAAATTTGCAATAAAAAAAATAAAAATAAAAAAAATACTAAAAATGACAAAAGTAAAAATGAGAACTGAAAATATAAAAATAACAGCTAATTTAAAATATGAATTAAAATATTTTAAATAGAAAATTAATAAATTAAATACATTATTAATAAATAAAAATTAACATACTAAAATACTAAAATAACAAAAGCTTGTAACGGAACTAGTAAAATTAGAACTGAAAATATATTTCATTTAGTATAATTTAAAATATTAACCAATAAAAATTGTTGCATGGTCACAAGTTGGTACCTAAATGAAATAAGCTCGACATTGAATGTGCTAAGCTTTGAAAAATAAATAAAATTGTTACCACTACAATGGGTTTGATGCAAGGGAACATACAAAAAGATATGAGACTATCCCTAAAATATCTGCCAAATGCATAAATGTCAGACTTGTCACACCCCGGGTTTTGCTCCACTCTGATGTTTCTTTCAAAACGGCTCTGCTGTCTTACAGTTAAACAAATCACTGAAGTGAATGCATCAAACACAAAGCCCTCAGTTAACTTTAACAGCCACATGACCCACTTTCATCCTGATAAATGTGAATAATCAACCCTCTTGCATTCTACCGTATGATAACATCTTCCCCGAGAGCAGAGTCTGAAACATCTCTCCAGATCTTATACTGTGACAGCCTGGAGCTCAACCGAAGAGATGAAATGAATTAAATATTACCGAGAGCTTTCAGAAGTTCGTCGAAATTCTCACTGCTCTTCATTTTCCAGGTACCGGCGAAGTTGGGAGGCATTTTGAGCTTTAGATTGTCCTGCTCTCTCTCTCTCTCTTCTACTCTGGTCCCTCGCTACTCTTGCTCTCCTTTTCTACTCTCTTTGTGAGCGTCCGTGTCTTTCTGTCTTATGTTCTCACTCACCCCGTCCCTCCCCTCAACCGTCTCTCTCTCTGTCTGTCTCTGTCTCTCGCCCGCCCACTGGCAGTGCTGCTGCATCAAACAACCTGTTCCAGCATCAGCCACAGAAGCGTTCACTAATGTTTCTTCCTCACCATGTATTGTTGGTGTGTCTGTGGTATCCGTACGGGATGCATCACCCCATGTATTCCTGCCCTAATGTGATCCGTGACACACACTAAAGCTGTGATTTTTAACACATGTTTGGGCAGAAGCGCCTCAGCATAGGTGGTGTGTTTCCAGACTGGAGGTGTTTGTGAAAATCTCAAGACTGCCCGGCTGCAATGCAACTTTCAGATTTGTTACAGTCCGTCTGGGTAAAAAAGGCACCTCCCTGCAAAAATCCAAGGGGTTTTCTCTTAAATTCCAGTTTAAATACCTAAAACAATAAGGTAAATTTCCTCAAAAACCACTTTTGATTAACATATAAAGACCTTTTTATTTTGTTTGATGCATTGGCAGGTTTATTTACAAAAACAAGTATAACATTCTGCCAGTGCGCTGAATGTAAAGTCAGCAGTAATGCATATTATTGATCATATTATGAATTCATCTGTGTATGTTTCTTTTTTTTTCAGTTTGTAATTACATTTTTTGTCATTTTTAATCAGATTGTCTTAACTGGATGTTCCAGTTATAACTCCAGACAATCAACAGACAGTGAGTGAAAATGTAGTACAACCCTACATTTTATTTATTTATTTATTTTATTATTATCATTGTTGTTTAATTTCATAATATGGATGAAATATCTGTCAATACTAAGTATTTTACTTTTTTTGCAATGTTAAAATCTTTTATTTTATCTCAAAATCTCTTAAAATCTTTTATTTTATTTGAGATATTTAGTAGCATATTATTTGAAAACTAGACAGTAAAGTTCGTAGACAAACTTTAAGTTGGCTTGAAAAAGCCTAGCTAGAAAGTTTAAAGTAGTTCATAGAAATCATGCTTGTAACATTGAGTTTAAAAAGTTTGAAAAGTTTAAGTTTGAGTTTTCAGTCTACAATAGTTAGAAATAGTAAGTTTACAAAGTCAGATTACAGATAGGCAGATGATTAGCATATTGTTAGCATGTTGCTAGCATGATTGGTAAGTTTGTAGCATGTTTCTAGCATGTTTCTAGCCTGATTAGCAAGTTGTTAGGATGTTTCTAGCATAATTAGCAAGTTACTAGCATGTTGCTAGTATGATTAGCATGTTAGTAGCCTGTTTCTAGCACAATTGGCAAAAAACTAGCATGTTACTAGCATGTTTCTAGCACGATTAGCAAGTTACTAGCATGTTGCTAGCATGATTAGCATGTTGCTAGCATGTTTCTTGTACAATTAGCATGTTGCTAGCATGATTAGCATATTACTAGCATGTTTCTAGCACGATTAGCATGTTTACTAGCATGTGTCTTGTCTGATTAGCAAGTTTTTATCATGTTGCCAGCATGATTAGCATGTCACTAGCATGTTTCTAGCCCGATTAGCAAGTTTTTAGCATGATTAGCATGTTACTAGCATGTTGCTAGTATGATTAGCATGTTACTAGCATGTTGCTAGCATGATTAGCAAATTTAGTAGCATGTTTCTAGCATGATTAGCAAGTTATTAGCATGTTTCCATGCGAACCCAAATTTGGCTCAGAATAATAATAATAAGTTTAAGTAGTATATCAGTAAGTTGGCTTTTTCAATCCAACTTAATTTTATATATATATATATATATATATATATATATATATATATGAGTGAAGAGTTCATTTGCAAAAACAGATAACTCAAGTTTTTTTATGTTTTATTGTCAATATTTATAAACAAATCAATCAATCAATTCTCAAAAATTATGTTTTTTCATTGTGTATTCAATGAGTAGTGTATTCAGACAATCTAAAAAAAAAACTGTTTGTGTAAATAAACTCATCATGTATAATATGAATATTAATGAACATATGAGTGTATCAATGAGCATGCACAAACATAAACATACATTTTATATCAGAAAAAGTTAATAAATTAAACCCTTTTAATTTCATAGCTACTTAATACGTAAGTAATTAAGCGCACAGACAATATTAATTCAAGGTGAAATTGTTTATTATAAGAGAACTTGCAGGTGACCAATCAGAACCAAGTAAGTCAGGAAGCAAATTTAGAGCGATTCTCGAACGCCATGGTACATCTCATTATGTTTGCCAGACTGAAGCACTGCTACAGTCCTTCATGATGACAAAATGCTTTCTGTACAAGGTCTTAATTAGGTTTGGACACAAGCTTTGTGCTTTGTCCAGCACGAAGGTCTTTACATTTCAATTCTTCAGTTTCCTGCCCTCAAAAGTGCTTGAATGAAAACACAGTTCCCAGAGATAAACACTCCAGTGGCCGTAAAAAGGCTGCCACAGTTGTCTCTCCCTCTGGTGACGTTTATTTCAGCGTATTAAGCCATGAGAAACCAGGAGCAGTCATTTTTCAGATGCAGTCTGAGAAGCTTCGAGAGCCTGAACTGACGCCTCACGCTGAGCTTTTCTTCTTGAAGATGGACACAAATGAACTCCACAACCTCTTAAATGCTAACTGGTTTCCAGAAGGCACTTTAAAGGGTTTCTAATGCGTCTTGAGACAAACACCTTCTCCATCTCGTTTTATTCGGAGAAACCGAACGAGGGAACGTGAAGAGCTGTTTTGCTGAGAAATTGAACTGGTTTGCACGAGCACAAAAACATGATAAAATTAAGCACTAATTACAGCTAAACCCTGATGGGGAATTTAGTTGAGTGTCTTTACTGAGTTAAAGGACAAGATGGGCAAAAGCAATTAAAGCGGAGAGAAAAGAAGGAAAATGCGCGCAGACCCACATTAAGCCCATCATGCAAATGGAAAGCAGACGATTGGGTTTGAGGACTTAATGGTACTCAAGTAAAACATTTTATTTTAACTGAAATGTTTTGTGGTTAAGGTCAAATATGCCTAATGTTTTATCCTGGGTTTTGGTTCCCCCTTAAAAAACAACTATATGTGACTCAAATGTCAGTCAGTATGTTTTTTTTAGATTAACTGTACATTTTACACATATATTAGCTAATACTCGAAGAAGTAATAATCTACTCACCAAATAAAAAAAGACAACATGGATATAAAATATAATTTAGGGGTGAGGAAACCTCCACTGATGAAAAATAGTCTGTTAAGATCCCTCAAAAGCAATCTTCCCATGAACATTACAACAAAGGAGTTGTTTTCACTATATAACATTACATTGCATTTTTATGAAACAAACACGTGAAAGTAGTGCCGGTTACACTAAGGATGAGTGGATTGATACACAAACCCAGATTTATGAGAAAATGCAACTATTTTAAGTCAACCGTACAAAAACGAATGAATGCGGTTGGATGAATTAATACGGGTGCGAGTTGCGTTTTTACGAAAAGAGAGCAGTCAGGATGAACGGACTGATGCACAAACTCAACTGCTGATGATTTTTAGAAGAAAAATAAACACCTAATTATAAAGATCCACCCCCAGCTCCTTAAACTAACCTTCGTCTATAGCATAAGCAGATCATATGCGGAAATTTACGAATTAGTGGAAGCAGCATTTTTCATGAGAGTCATGAGAGTCTATAAGGCAACACAAGTGACCTGAAAGTCAAGAGGTAATTTCACATGAATTTGTATGATGTGATTTGTCTGGAAATTTGAGATTGTACAAATTCAGGCAAACTAGTGGTACAGGTTGCGTTAAAAAGAGCACAGGCTTGCAATGTGATACGAGAGCTGGTTTCAGTCAGGATGAGGTGACTGATATACAAACTCAACCTCAAGAGAAAATAAAAAAAAAATAAAATGTTATGTCGCAATTGCGTATAAATTCGCAGTGTTGGAAAGATATGCTTTTAAAAGTAATGCATTACAATATTGCGTTATTCCATAAAACGTAGCTAAATGTGCACTTTTGCGTTACTTTTTGTTGCACGAGTTGGACTTGTTTATTGATTTTTTAATAACGACAACATTTTTACAAATGTTTTTGGCAACTGTAAAGGCTTTTTTTTCCAGCAAAAGTGACATGAATAAACCTCAGGCTGAAGAAAGTGTATACTTCCGGTACAACCCAGACTCATGGGAAATACGTGCCTCTATACATTTCTGCAACCCCCTAATTATGTAACTAACTGCTGATTTTGCTGCAGTTTCAAAGTGAAATGTCCAGAGAGTGGCGCTAAAATACACGTTTAATTCGTAAACATGGCGCGTTTGTATTAGGTTAGTATAGATACGTATTGCAGTGTTTTTTTATAATGCTGCTTGAGACGTTTTGCGACGGTTCAGAATTCAAATATGTAGTGAGTGTCGCTAAATATTAATGCTCTGCCATGTTGGAAATATACCCTACACCAAACCTACCCGAAATTTGCCTTTATAAATCAAAAATGTACCTGTAAATCATACTTTTGTGTGAAAAGGAATAAATGTTGTGGGTGTTTGCATTTTTAAGAAATCCGTCTGATTAGGCAGCAAACATATTTCGCTTGTTATCCAAAAAAATGATGTACTCTAGAAGGCTGTTTTTATTGATTCTATTTGTACGTCTACAGGAAGTTAAAGTTAGGGTATTATGCCATTTTGGCTAATATTGTTTTATTAGTCTATAAAACAAGTTTACATGTATGCAAGGTCAAAAAACACTTTAGTTTTCTCCAAAAATAGATTTAATTTTACCCCATTTCTAAATGATTCGTAAATTACTCGTGCGAAGCAGTTAGAAGAAGTCTTTCATGACCAAAGCAAGTGAACTAACAGACTTTCCAGGTGTGAATACAGCCTTAAATGGAACTTTGTCTGAGCCACATGGACATCCAGGGCATTTTGAGTGGCACTCAGTTGGATTATTACCAAGTTGTCTTGGTAGCAGATTACTCTTGGGAACCATGCTGGGACCCTGATCTTCCAGAGTGCCACTCACCGTCCAAACTGTGATAAAATCCACCCCCTACCACTCACCCCCAGTGGCACTGTAGTCAGCCTTGGCTTCACATGTGTCGGCAGCATTCGCTGCTCTAGATTGACAGCTGGTCCCTGTGAACCGCTTGAGTAACTCAGGCTCCAGGATCACACCACTCTTGTGAATTGTAAGATACCTTTTTAATAAAATAATCATTAGGTTTAAATAAGAATGACTGCTCATGTAAGACTTATCATCCTATGAATTACACTAATGGGTGTTATGGAATCCAAAGGAGAGCCAGATCACTAGCACTCTGCCTTTCTTCTTAAAGCCTACTAGAATCCAGCCTGTTGTACTTCTGCCAGTATTTCTGTAAGGGTGACAGAGAGTCCCAGTTGTATGTGATATGGTCAAGTCATGTGTTAGTGTTTTTTTTCTTTTAAATACTTTGAATTGTGTGGACTTCATCATCAGTTACGTCATCACATCACACCCCAAAAATGGCTATTATTGTTTTCCTTCTTTTTCCACACTCAGGCTGTTACCAGCCTATTTTTTCAATGGGACACAAAGGGATAATTCTTGAAGAATCTTTATGCAGCTCTTTTCCATGTCAAAGGCCCTGTTTATACTAGTGTGTTTTCGTTTTAAAATAATGTTGTAACAATGATCCTCATTCACACTGGCATTTTTACTGCTTTTTTAGAAACAATCTCCCTTCACACACAACTGAAAATACATGTCACAAGAAGCCAATCGTTTTGGCCCATTTACATTGAAACACAATCAAACAATCATCCATCCATAAATACTTATACTTACACACAGTACATAAAAAAAAATCTGCATTTTTCTAGAAGTTCTCTATTTATGTTTCTTTCAAGAACAGATGGGGGCTATGCAACTCTGGTTCTCAATGACCACTGCAATGCTAATCAAACACACACATTTTTCATTTTTATAAAAAAACACACACAATTTTCTATGTAACAAACACACATCTGACAGGAAGTATCTTGGTTTCCTTTTCCAAACACAACCAAACAAAATGCCACACTAATTCATCAATGCTTCACGCTAACTCCTCACATGTGCAAACACTCATTGCTTTACTTCACAACAAGCAATCAAATGGGCATCTTCAATACCGAAATCCCAGACATCCAGAACATGAAAATATAAATGCAGATAAATATAAAAAATTGTTTGCGTTTGGGACGCTGTGAGCATGAAGACGTAATGTTTGTTGTAAGTTTGAAAATGTTTAGCTGAAATGTGTGCAGTTTTTTACAATTGCTTACACACTAAAATTAAATGATCGGAATTGTTGTGCTACTTTGGTGTAGGGTTGTGTTAATTGTGTGTAGGGTTTTGACAAACTGGGCCCTGTTTTTAAAATTGTGCTTAAGCAATCATAAAAAAACTGTAATATGAATACAAAGTGCTCATAAACAGCTGCTGAGGTAGTATTTGCACTTTTGAAATGGATGTATGGCATACATGCTTTAAAAAGTGCAGCCTTCTGTATTTTAGTACTGTAACTGTCATCCAAACTGTTGCCATAGTTTACATCAGGTAACAATAACAGAGGGTTAAATTGATGTCATGACTAAACATTTTGACTATCTTGTTTGTGAACAATGACAAAAGGGCTTTTCATTCTTATAACACTGATGTGTTCATTGACATAAATATTTACTTTTGCACAATGACCTAAAGATTTTGAGCAAGTTACAGGCTTTTACAGGTATTACATAGTTTGGTGCTGTTTCTACAAATTATTTCAAGAAATGCACATAATTCTTTGCCAGTATTTTGAAAATCAAACCTGTTTCAGAAAGGCGGGGATTAGAGAAGCAACAATAATGTAAAATGTGTGAAAAATATTGCATAACTAACATAAACACATTGCATTACAACATCATAGCAACATCATATGGCCCCTTTAAACAATTGGCAGATATGTATATAAGCAGCCTTTTAATTAATGGACTAGAATAATCATGACAGATAGTCATTGTGCAAATATAAAAGGAATGGTTTTTGATTTGGTCTTAGTGATTTAAACGTCCTCTTGAGTACCCCTGACAAATTTAAGAGCTGCTTTTAATGCTAAAACACTAAAACTCTTGGAGCAAAAATTCTAAAATTAGGACGGACATGCCAGTAAAAAATAAATAAAAATCCCTTAATTAGTCTCCTTAATTGGCAAGTCAGCTGTGTACAATCTGGTTAAATCTTGTTTGTATGGTGAAGTGGTCACATGACAGCACATTTTACAAATGGTCCACAATAAGGAAACAACAATATATGCATGCATTCACATTAGACTACACATTGTATATAAACAGAAAAAATAAATAAATACTTAATGCAGTAGTGGCAGACATTCAGTGGGACAATTGCCCTCCAAACTGGAGATGAATATTCATTACATCGACATATTGATCTGTGGTGCTCATGTGGGAGATACATGTCTGGCCTTTGTCTCATCCTTCATCTCTAATTTCTCTACTTTGTATCTCAGTCAGAGCTTTGGTGTTTGTAGAATGGTTGTGATGTGCATGAAGTAAAGTTCTGTTGTAGCGCTGTACAAAAACTGTATTTGACATTGGTTTTAATGAAAGCAAGACTGATTCCGAAGTGTCTGGTGGCACGGATTAATCTGTTTGAATGTTTCAAAGAAACAAAATTTTAATAGGGACAATATTTTCTGCATGCTGTGAGTAGCTTCAGCTGAGCCTTCATATGTGGATGCATGTAAGCCTGCACCACATGCCCATGTTTTTTTTTTTTTTACTTGAAGGCTGATGGGATGCATTGAGCAGTGCAATGCTGAATGCATGCAACAATTTTTCACCTTATCAGAAATAACAAAGTGATCTCATGATAATTTGTGTGCATTTCATGTAAAATGTGGTTCTTTAAAACATACATTTACAGTACATACAGGCATTAAAATATACCAATACTATGTTTTCAGCATTTTAACATACAAAACTGACTACATCTAAAAATGAGTCCTTATGAATATTCAACTGCGGCAGCAAAACATCGTCCTTTAGGTTACTTTTGGAACTGCTTTTAACATTTTTGCATTAATAAAATAAAATAAATTATTATAATTGCATTTATCTGTCTGTCATGTTTTTCTTATACTGTACAGAGACAGTTATGGTTAGGTTTAGAGTTAGGAGTGAGATTAGTGACTATAAAAATATTTTTTAATGATGTGTTGTAATGAAAATGGTTATTTTCCTGCATACAGCGTTTTATATCCTTTATATTAGCTAAAATGGGTAGGTTGGGTAGGGTTTGGGGGTTGGTTAATCGCTTATTGATAAAGTAAATATGCATATAAAATGGTTATGTCTGGGAGCAGGTTAAAGGAGCACTACACTTTTTTTGAAAATAGGCTCATTTTCCAAC
Source organism: Enteromius treurensis (assembly GCA_032275025.1). NCBI lineage: Eukaryota > Metazoa > Chordata > Actinopteri > Cypriniformes > Cyprinidae > Enteromius > Enteromius treurensis. Next base: position 3,382,431 of record JAUCMU010000053.1, read on the forward strand.
TCCCCTAGTTAAATATTTGAGTTCTACCATGTTCGAATCCATTCATGGTACGGCAGCAAAGTTCCTTGATTATTACGCCAGAATAAGAATATAGTTCCTAGCCATATCGGCCTAGAACAATTTAGTACATGATGTAAATACAGAAGGGTCAAGTTTTAAATTGGAAAAATATAAATAAATTTTATTTAGAATTTCTGTTTAACAAAAAAGACGACGTTTTGAATAACGCTGGACTCCATTGATTTTAACTGGATGAACAAATAAACAACCATGAGACTTTATAGTTTCATTGTTTTTCATCCATTTTAGCTCAGATAAGCATTCCAAGAGTTCTAATTATTATAAGCACTTATTGTCTTATTAAAGGGAAGAAGATCTACTGTAGTAAAACAACACTCTTATAGTAATCTTTTTCTGTGCATTTGTTTAAAGACTATTACAAGTGAGTGATACAATGAGCATCATTCTGAAACTTTTAAGTGATTCAAAGTTTAAATGATTTCAATGCAAAAAAAAAAGAAATCCATGACTTTTAGTTGGTGCAATCAATTCTCACTGAATATCCCCCAGATTGCTGTGTTTTCTCATGCTTTATGATTGTTCGGACCAGAGTGACTCTCAAAGAGAATGGGTGCACAAAATACACACAATTCACTGTCTGTGCATTGCTTTGTTACTCGTAAAGTTTCGTCCTCGTCACAAGTTTTGAGAGATTCAGAAATAAGATGCATGGATATTTAAAACCAATACATGCTGTATATGTAAGACTAGCAATGCCAACATTTTTTGCAGTGGTTACCCATGTGATATTGCTTAGTTGTATTACAGTTCCAAGCAGACAACATCAGTTACTTTAACTGGTTATATAGCATTATCAAGATATATGTTTTAGAAAAATGGTTTAAAATATATTGAGCAGAATTGCTTACAATATACAGTACTTTGAGCCTCTACAGCTTTATAAGAGATTAATTATCTAAGAGATGGTCATACTGTAAATCTGTTAAAGTGCAAAAAAGGTAAAAAAACAACAAAAAAAACAAACAGAAAACCTCTCAGGTTAAGAGTCAAATATACCAACCCAATCTCATAAATGTGCATATAAATAAAACGGCAAATAAAAATGAAAACTTGTGGTATAGATACGCAAACTTTTTGGCATGTTTGTGCTACGTGATGGGTAGGGTTAGGGTTGTGGGGTAGATTTGTATCATATGCACACCAACATATTTTATATAATTTGCATGCCAAATCTGCATATTAACATATGTGTGTCATATATAAGCCAAAATCCACACTCTAAAAAGGCTGTGTTAAAAATTAACCCAACCTTAACCCAGCTGCTGGGTAACTATGTGACAGAATGCGTGCTGGGTTGTTTTGACCCAAGTGCTGGTTTTAACTATTTGACCCAGAATGCTGGGTTGTTTATTTGACCCAACCAGTGGGTCAGGTTAACTGTGTTGCTTGGTTAAATATTCCCTTAGAATTGGGTTATTTATTGTCTTATTTCTACATTTATATTTACCAATATTAGCAATAATAAATACATAATCATCACAAAGGAATGTAAAATATTATATTTATAATATATTAAATTATTTTTCTGTAATACAATTACAGAACACAAAAAATGCAACTGTAAATATCAATTTAATGTTTTTTCACATTTATTTTTAAAACTAAAATGAGTTCTATCAGAGTTCTATGAGTTCTATCTTCTAAATGAGTTCTATCAGACATTTCATTCTTCTCTTACAGGCACAATTTAAACAACAGTTTTTGTACATCATTCTTTAAAACGGTGTAAACGTCTCAAGGTTATGAATATAACCCTGTTCCCTGAAGGAACGAGACGCTGCGTCTAGTACGCTTTGGGAATGCCCTCCAGCGTGACCTCTCTGAAACGTGTGTTAAACCAGCCAATCGTGAATTGGGACGTCAACGGCGGGTGACGTCACCGGCCAGGAAGTATA
>JAUCMU010000053.1:3389978-3401596 GCA_032275025.1 Enteromius treurensis
CGAGGGAGCAGCAGCGGAGGTCACTGTTCAGGTCAACGACCGGGTCATCGGGGCGGCTGCAGTAAAGCCTCCTGCTCCGACGCTCCCAGTGGCAAAAGTGCAGCAGTACAGATAGAGAACACACCCCTCCTGTGCCCCTTCCACCTGCAGCCCGTGTCAGAGTACGTCTCACACACACACACACACTAACACATAAATCTGTCTGCATTTTCTGATGCCTCGATGTCTGTCTGACCCACACAGGCCTGAAATGATGATCAAAAACCAAGAGATGGAGCTAATCAGAAATAAAGAGAGGCTGGAGTTCTTTAAGGTGAGCTTTCTGTGATTTATATTTCCCGAAAAACAATATAAAACATATTTATATCACACTGAAGTTATGAAAACTGTACTTTAATCCCTGTTTTGCGCTATTTTCTCTCCAGTGGTGTTCAAAAGCCTTTAAAAATATCAACGTAGTTCCTCCAGATGTCAACACAGTGCATCAGGTGAATCTAGAGTATCTGTGTCAGGTGGTACAGGAAGGGGAGGGGTTTATTTATCCTGACAGCGTGGTGGGAACGGACTCCCACACCACCATGATCAACGGCCTTGGGATCCTAGGCTGGGGTAAGCGTGATGTTAGTTATTGTGCTATATTTGTGCACTATTCTGTCTTGTGTATCTCACTTTGTCTCTCTCGTGCTCATTTTTAGGAGTCGGAGGCATTGAATCAGAAGCGGTCATGTTAGGTCAGCCGGTGTCTTTGACTCTGCCACAGGTCGTCGGGTGTAAACTTGTGGGGACCATCAGTCCTCTTGCCACATCTATTGATATCGTACTGGGCATTACTAAGGTACAGCGAGGCCCTTAACATATAACACCATCAGTAAATTTGCAAATTGTGAGAAATGAGGCACTGATCCGATCTTGGTGTCTCAGCACCTGCGTCAGGCAGGAATTGACGGGAAGTTTGTGGAGTTCTTTGGGCCTGGTGTACAGCAGCTCTCGGCTCCCGATCGGACCACCATCGCTAACATGTGCCCGGAGTACAACGCTACTGTGAGCTTCTTCCCTGTGGATGACATCACCCTTCAGCACTTTAAACACACCGGTAAGGACCATCCTGTGTACTTTAGATCATAAAGCTTCAGGTCTTTGTAAGGAAGCAGCTTGACGCAAAAGTGGTTTTCTTATCAGTTTGCAGCGAGGAGAAGCTTGTGGTTTTAGAAGACTATCTGAAGGCTGTCAAACTCTTCAGAAGCTACGACGACCAATCAGAGGAGCCACAGTATTCAGAGGTTGGTTAACTTAGTTTTGAGAATTAAACAGGCTTTTTTTGCTATGTCTTTATACACAACTGTTTGAGTTTGGGGATTTACGGTAATGGAAATTCTCAAAAATACAGTAAAAAGAGCAACATTTTATTAAACATATTATTACTGCGTAAAATGGTTTTTGATGTATTTTAAAATATAATTTATTCCTGTAATGCAAAGCTGAATCTTCAGCATAATTACTCCTAATGTGTCACATGATCCTTCAGAAATCATTGCAATCAATCAATCAATCTTATTATTATCAATTTTAAAAATTGTTGTGTTGCTTGCTTTGTGGAAACCCTGGTAATTTTTTCAGGATTCTTTTAATAAACTAAAAGTAAAAAAAAAAGCCTATTACTTTTTTTTTTTTAATTCTTGGTCACTAGCCCCAAACTTTTGAATGGTATTATAAATCACTGACTAACCTTGAGAAATGAGTAACTGAAGAAGCTATAAAAAATTCAGGGTTTGCCCCTATAAAATTTCCAAGTTGAGTTAAGTCATGTGATGCGCTTGGTGTCGTAGGTCATCGAGATGAACCTGAGCTCAATTGTGCCTCATGTCAGTGGACCCAAACGGCCGCAGGACAGAGTCGCGGTGACATGCATGAAGGAAGACTTTATCAGCTGCCTGAATGAGAAGGTAAATGCACATACTAACAGATTGAATTGAAATGGTAATGGAAGTACATCACTAAAGCCAGTGTATGTTTTTTTGTGCTGTATGTGTAGGTGGGTTTTAAGGGCTTCCACATATCCAAAGAGAAGCAGGCAACTCAGGTCCCGTTCCTGCACGAGGGGGCCGAGTACAACCTGGTGCACGGATCTGTCGTCATCGCTGCTGTCATCAGCTGCACCAACAACTGTAACCCGTCCGTCATGCTCGCCGCAGGTCAGACGTCAACACGCTTCTGGATCTGATATGAGCTGTTCTCGCAGGGTTTAGTACATCTCACATGTATGTCTGTGTTTTGTTCAGGTCTGCTAGCGAAGAAAGCTGTCGAGGCTGGTCTGATGGTTAAACCGTACATCAGGACCAGTCTGGTGCCCGGCAGTGGAACTGTCACACATTACCTGAACACCAGTGGAGTCCTGCCCTTCCTCAGGAAACTTGGGTACACACACACACACACACACACACACTCACACACATGTTGGTTGTTGTATGTGATATCACCCTACAACTATACACATAACCCTACTCTTTACAAGAAACATTTGAATGTCTTCAGAAATACACCATTTAGGATGTTTTTTTAAGCCTTTTGAGTTACAGGGTTATAGGCAGTGTCCTCATGAACCACTTACCCATGTCATTAAACAATTTTTTGTCCCTGTAAACCACAAAAACCAGTATACACATACACAGAGCAAGGTTATTAACATCAAAAGCTTTAATTAAAACCAAAAGTTTTTTTGTTTTTTTTAAACATCATCAGTAATTATTGTAAACGTTATCTTTTTTTTGCAAATAAACTCTAAATATCTACACACACACACAGAAATAGATATAGATATAGATATGGATGGATAGATAGATAGATAGTTTATTTCAATTCTTGAAATTTTGAAATTATACAAATTAAAATGCAAAAATTAAAAACAATAGCTATTAATTCCAAATGCCATACGTATGTACCCACATGGGTTATTATCATTAAATACAGCTATCACTAAATATATATATATATATATATTTATTCACATGATTTTAACATTAAAAACAATAAAAGAATCCTGTGTCATAAGAGCACTGATTCATGGAGTTCACACCCCAGCAGCATTTTGTGCATATTTCTGGATTAACAAAAATTGTATGTTTACTAGAAATAAAAATAAGAAGTATACTACTGTATAAATACTGGGTTATTTACAAAAAATAATAATAGTGACATTTTCAAAATTCTGTTCGTTTCGTTGCACATTAACACATTCACAGTTGTCTGAAGCAGCATTCAATTTGATGTGTTTCAGGTTCGAGGTGGTGGGTTATGGATGTGCCACTTGTGTGGGCAACACAGCACCTTTACCTGAGAGTGTGGTGGATGCCATTAAACAGGTGAGACAGTTCAATCTTATTTCTGTCTAACTTCCTCTTTCCGATCTGCTGTGTATTAACCTGTCTGCTTGTGTGCAGGGTGATTTGGTGGCTTGTGGTGTGCTGTCTGGAAACAGGCATTTAGAAGGACGGCTGTGTGACTGCGTTCGGGCGAATTATTTGGCTTCACCTCCGCTGGTGGTGGCGTATGCGATCGCAGGCACAGTCAGCATCAACCTGGAGACAGAACCGCTGGGGGTGAACTCGGAGGGGAAGGATGTATATCTGCGGGACATCTGGCCAACCAAAGAGGAGGTGAACCACACGGAGGAGAACATCGTCATCGCCTCCATGTTCAAAGACCTGAGGAGCAGGATCGAGGTGCGAGATAATAATAGCACGTGTTCCTTGGAAAAAATACTATTGGTTATTTGAATGATTGAATCAGTTGAGTTGTCTGTGAAAAATGGCTGATTTGTGTGATTATCTGCAGAAAGGAAGTACGTTCTGGAAAGGATTGGAGTCTGTCGAATCTGCCCAATTCCCTTGGGATCCCAAATCCACCTACATTCAATGTCCGTCCTTCTTCAGCAAACTGGTGAGTGTCACACACCATTATTTGTGTATTATTATCAGTGCTGTTTTTGTTTACACAATATATGTGTGTTTTCTATGTATAATTATGTATGTGTAATTGCACACACATACAGTACACATTTTGAGAATATTTACATGTTTATATTCATATAAATAAATATAGTTCAGATATAAACATGTATGTGTATGTATTTATATTTACGTAATAAATATACGCAGAGCACACACATATATTATGTAAACAAAAACAAAATTATTTTGAATGCGATTAATCACGATTAATAATTTGACAGCACTAATTATTATCGTTGCTGTCATATTATTAACTGTGATTTATTGCATCTAAAAATAAACGTTTTTGTTTATATACTACAGGTATGTGTGCTGTGTATATTTATAGTGTGTGTGTGTGTGTATATATATATATATATATATATATAAATACATTTGTATTTCAGAAACTTGTCATGTTTATATATTTATTTGTTGATATTGTAAATTGTAAATATAATGTCAATACATGTACATTTTTTCTAAATATAGGCTATATTGTGTATTATATATGCATAAATATACAAAGAACAAACATATGTTATGCAAAAAGACTTTTATTATGTGTTCAATGTTTTGAATTAGCTTCTGTTTTTATATTTTAAGTTTAATTTGAATAATTTAGTAATTTAATGTTGTTTTGTAATTTTATTTATTTCTACGTTTTATTTTTATATCAGTAAGTAATTGTTATTGTTATATTTAATATTTCTGATCAGCTTTATTTATTTTTTTTCCCCCAGTTACAGTCATTTTAATAGTACTTATTTTATTTCAGATAATTCCCAAAAGCAAAAGTTCTTGTTTCATGTTTTATTTCAGCTTGATTTTAATTAATGGAAATAATTAGTAATGAGTTCACAGTATTTTGACATTAACACGGCCCGTTTCTCTTTGTCTCAGTCTAAAGAGGTGTGCACTCCTCACTCCATTAAGGGCGCTTACCCGCTCCTCTTTCTGGGTGATAAAGTAACAACGGATCACATTTCTCCAGCGGGAAGCATCGCAAGAGTCAGCGCAGCCGCCAAATACCTCCAGAGCAAACGGTGAGATGATTTGGAAGGGTCTCTTCTCAGTGTGTTCATATATTTGTCCTTAAAATCATTCATTATAATTTCCATTGCATTTAGCAATAAATAATCATTCATGTGTTTATTAGAAACTAAGTTCCGTTCCTTTATCCATTTGATTCAGTTTGACCCCTCGTGAATTCAATTCCTACGGTGCACGGAGAGGAAACGATGCTGTAATGACTCGAGGAACTTTTGCCAGCATAAAGCTTCAGAACCGTCTCATCGGGAAGACCGGACCCAAAACACTGCACATTCCAACAGGACAGACGGTCAGTGACTAGACTGAACCGGTTTGAGCTCGATTCCTTCTGAGCCTGTACTCATGATCTGATATGTGTTTTCACATCACAGCTGGATGTGTTTGAGGCTGCTGAGCGCTATCAGAGAGATGGGATTCCTGTCATCATCCTGGCAGGGAAAGAGTACGGCTCCGGCAGCTCACGCGACTGGGCCGCCAAAGGACCTTATTTAATGGTAGTGTTCCCATAATCCTTTTCTACTACAGTTTCTTGTGATTAATTCTGAGCAAGCAATTAATATACAGACTTGTCTTGACTGGGTTATTTAGGGTGTCCGTGCGGTGATAGCGGAGAGCTTTGAGAAGATTCATAGGAATCATTTGGTGGGGATGGGAATCGCTCCACTGCAGTTCCTGCCAGGACAGAATGCCGACTCACTGGAGCTGTGTGGAAAAGAGCGATTCACCATCAACATCCCACAGGAGCTCACAGCCAGACAACAGCTAACAGTACAGGTAGAGCAACTCACAGTGGATAAAACATCAGGGAGATGTGCTTACAAGTGACACAATAACAGCTCAACCCGTGTTGAGGTACAACACAGCCACTGTAGTCTGATTCACAAATAAAAGACTCATGTTTGTTCCGTATGAGTCGTGGTATTGAAGGTGGAGAGAGTGCTGGGAATTCACTCCCACCACCCACAATCCCTGCCGGATCTGGGACTTGAACCCACAACCTTTGGTTTACAAGTCCAACTCTCTATCCATTAGGCCACAAGTGCCCCCAATAATGACATATTTCTTTGTTTATATATATTTTTGTACATGCAACACCTAATCTTCACGTCCGCCTTTGTTTCCAGGCGAGCACAGGGAAGAGTTTCACTGTCACGGCTCTCTTCGAGAACGACATGGATGTGGCGTTTTTCAGACACGGAGGCATCCTGAAGTACGTAGCTCGTTCTCTGCTGCCGTAGCACTGATTCATAGCCACGGAGATGCCCATGGACCTCTGATCAGTAAAGCGCCGCCCAGAGGCCTTCAGGAGGCCTTATGAACTCTTGTGCCTCTTGTCTGCCGAATCCTCCCGTCCCGGAGGACCTCATTATTTTGCACTTAAAAACAAATGTCCAAGGTTTCTCTCCAGATCATTGTCTCCACACCCAGTCTGGTTGTGAAGCGTGAACTTAGGTAGGTTTGATTTGGGCATTTCATATTGCAGTGCCTGCTACGCGTGTCAAGAAACTGTTCTTCTGAGCTCTTTGGTGCTGGACGCGATGACTGCACGACGACCTCACAGCCAATGGAGGCTTTGCTCTTCTTTAAAGGTGCTGATTTTAACACGGCCAATTTAACAGACGGAGCGAAAATGTCCACACATTCAAAGCTTTTTAGCTCACTGTTGATTCTTCATTTCCCAGCTCTCGTTTCTGTATGAGCCTCCACGTAGTGCCGTTACAAAAACAAAAACAAAAAAAAATCACTCTTTGATGTTATCCGATCCAGTAGAGTATCCATTTATTTATTACCATCGTCCATTTAGTGTTTTCTGTTATTGGGAATATGTGTGACAGTGATGACTGACTAAAGAAGTATGTTCATCCATAAACATAATATATTACTCTAAGCTGACGTTAGAGAGTGAACGACCTCTGGTTTTGGTACTATCAGTGCTGTTTGCTTTGTGGCGATGTTTGGCTTCAGTCCTTGTGTTCTGTATGTAAAGACAGTATGCAACTCCTCAGCACAGGGGTGAACGATGCAGTAGAAAAAAACAAAAAATAAAAAACATTCTTTTCTTGGATTATGCTGTTATTGTAAATAATTTTTAATAAATAATGAGATCAGCATGCCGAGTTTGTCCTTTCTGTGTTTATAGTACCACAGGCTGTCAATACAGCACAATCTGTGTAGTTCAAATCACAAATGACTCTCATGAACCAGTTCTTAGTGGTGAATCAAAACCATGCAACCCAGGCATGACTCTTGTAGTGAAATACACACACAAAGGTTGATCATTGTCCAAATTGCAAGACTTTTAAACCAATTATTGTGATTGGAAATTTCATTTAATTCATCTTTGTGCATTTTTTGCATGTACTATTCAATTGTAAAATTAGATTTAATTACCTGAAATGATTTCAAATATTTTAATATGCTTTTTACAATTGATATTTGGTTTAAAATAGGCCCTGAAATATTTTTATAGTTTTTACTTTATGATAAAATGTATGGTAATGTAGCTTCCTTTACACTGGGGGCGCTGAGGAACTAAACGATTCATTTTTGTAGGATGTACAATCTAGCTCACCCACTCTCATCAGCACACAGTAGTCTAACTCGGAAGCAGATTATTCTTATAAACCAGTTATTTCTGGTGAACGAAAAAATTCAACCACTGTAGTCTGATTTCCCAAACACATGACTCTTATGAACCAGTTATTTTTTGTAGTGTGACTAAAACACACATCGAGTGCATCAGGTAAAGTCTTTAAAAAATGTACATAATTTGTGAACACATACTGTGAACGCTTAGATTATCTTCGTTTATTGCTTAATTGAATTGTTCTATGTTAGACAATAATTCTGTGCATAAAATGGATTTTTTTTTTAAATGCTGTATTTAAAATTAGTGCATGTTTGTAACTGTGTAACAAAAAATAAATAAATAAAATGGCATATAAAGCTAAATTGCGAGCACAACCGCGAACCAAAGAAAGGGAACCAATCACAGAGCTTCATGTGACACACGTGACCTCCCATGGAAGTGAATCCAGAGTGGACGCGCTTCTCGCAGCAGTGAGATTCTTTTAGCGGAGTCGGAGCCGCAACAGTACAGGCAGCGCGAACTCAGTCATTAGGTATGAAAATAATAATACTTTGTTATATTTTACACACTATGTGTGATGCCTGTTACAAAGTAGAGGCTTCTGTGCGTGTGTGAAAAGCAAAACTACCGCCAGATTAATGGAGCGTAGGATACATTTAAATGAAATGAAAAGTTGCTGCTTCATGCTGTTACGCAGGTGCTAATGCTAAAGCTAAAACACATTCATACTGGAGAAACTGAAAGCAGCTTTAAAATACACATTTATGCTAACGTTTGTGGTTAATATTAATTTAATTTAGTAAAACAAGTATATATGGTAGGCTGGATGTTTGTTTGAGTTGTTTTCTGCTACTTTCTGTTTCATTTTGTTGCTCTATGAGTGTGTAACGTTAGATTCTGACAGCAGCATAAAATGACAAATCATTAAATGTAATAAATATAAATAATAATGTATGTGAAATGTGTTACTGATAATATTTTCTCCTGTTTGCAGGATTCGTTTTATTTAAGGGCATAATGGTAAGTGTTGCATTATTGGTGGATTATTTTATGCAGTTTATTGATTCACTATACGTTCATCTCACAATGATTCACAATTTGCTTTTGTTTTGTTCAATAGTCTCGGAGATATGACTCAAGGACGACTATTTTCTCCCCAGAGGGTGAGAGCCCCCATATCCACTATTTTGTTTTTGCATGCACCTATTGTTCTAAATGTTGATTTCTTGTGATTTGGAGAAGGTCTCAGTTTGTGAGCGTTGTGTTGTTGGCAGGCCGTCTGTATCAGGTAGAATATGCCATGGAGGCCATCGGTCACGCTGGCACCTGTCTGGGCATCCTGGCCAATGACGGCGTGCTGCTGGCGGCAGAGAGGAGGAACATCCACAAACTTCTGGACGAGGTGTTCTTCTCGGAGAAGATTTACAAACTCAATGAGTACGTCCAATAATTCAGACTCCAAGACTTTTCCAGAGAGGTTGAAATTCTAAAATGGAAGCAATTCATATTTTATGCTAAACATTTGATCATATATTTAGTTTTTTTTACTTTATTTCTGTATAAAAATGTTAAAGAATGCATTCCTTTTGTGCTTTAATTTGACATTTTTAAAAAAAGAAATACTAATGCATTTATTAATATTAGAATTAATGTTCTATTGCATTTCTGTCCTTTGCAAATGTTTTGGTATGGCAGTTTTTTTTTGTATTATTCATAAGCTATTTTAGTTTTCATTTTTCTATTTTTTTTTTAATGTCAGTTTATTTTATTTTTTAATAATAGTTTTATTTAGTTACATACACATACTTTTTATAAGTGTTTGTATGGCAGGGTTAATTTAGTATTGTTTATATATTTTATTATAATATATAATATTATTATTATTATTATAGTGTTATACGTTTTGAATGAGCTTTTAATTTATATTTCCAGTTTATTTTAACTTTTAGATTAATTTTTAAGTATGTTATGTACTTTTTGCCTTTTTTTAAGGGAAGCACCGTTAGGCTCTGAATTGGGAGGAAATGCATGAATATTTTAAGATTTAAAGTATTTTTTCCTAATGAAACAAATTCTAACAGCACTGATGTATGGTGATTCTGTAATGCAGAGACATGGCATGCAGTGTAGCAGGAATTACATCAGATGCCAACGTCCTCACAAACGAACTGAGACTCATCGCACAGAGGTGAGTGAAGCATCATGTTATTATAAGACAAAATGGGTAATGCATATGAGAGTCTCGGGATTGATGCAGTATGCGATGATGTGTGATCAGGTACCTGCTGCAGTATCAGGAGCCCATCCCCTGCGAACAGCTGGTCACTGCGCTGTGTGACATCAAACAGGCTTACACACAGTTTGGAGGTACATTTTTAATCTTAACACGATCCTGGGAAGTTTTGGGCTGTGGAATGTAAAACTGTACTTGTGTGTTGTCAGGTAAAAGGCCCTTTGGTGTGTCTCTGCTGTATATGGGATGGGACAAACACTACGGCTTCCAGCTCTATCAGAGCGACCCCAGCGGAAACTACGGAGGCTGGAAAGCCACGTGCATCGGCAACAACAGCGCAGTGAGTGAAACACACACATTCAGATCCTTATGCTAGTAAATGAACACTATATTATCCTGTTTGAACATTTGACACACTGAATCTGTCCAATTAGTGCTAGAACCAAGTTCATATGAATCATTTGGTTTAATGAATCAGTTCAGTTTTTTTTTGTTCACTGAAGAAGCTAATATTTCTTTCAGCAAGGCTGAATTAAGTTTATTAACAATGACCGTAAAGACGTTTATAATGTTACAAGAGATATTGATAAAGCAATCATTTTCACAAAAGTATTAAGCAGCACAATTGTTTTCAATATTAATAATGAATGTTTTTTTGAGCAGCAAATCAGCTACTGATCATGTGACGGAGGATACGTGATGCTGTAAATTCACCATTGCATCACAGAAATAAATTACTTTGTAAAATTCAGTCAAAAAAGAAGCAGTTATTTTAAATAGAAATAAATATTCACAAAATACTGTTTTACTTTGGTCAAATTAATGCAGCCTTTGTGAGCATAACCTCTTTTTTCTTTTTCTTTTTTAACATTTAAAAAAGTGTAACTGCTCAAACCTTTGAACAGTGGTGTATAATATTTTGAAGCTAATAAAAATGTAGTATTCTCAGCTCTATTAAACATATGTCTCTATGTTAAAATGTATCAGATATTCTCAAAATCCTTAGAAAATTTGCAAGAAAAAAATTATATCCTCAAAAAAGCGTTTTTATAACGCTTTTCATTACGGATTAATCATGTAGTTTGAGTAAAATGTTATTATAAAACTGTGTGTTTGCATGTTAGCATCAATGTGTCTTTAAGCAAGTCGGATGTCAAAATGTCCATCCACTAGTGCACAGTAAAATCATGATTTGGCCATTAGATGGCGGCAAAGCACCTGTCCTTAATTCATGACTTCTGTTCTTAACTGACAAAAAAAAAAGCTATCGAAACTCAAAGTGTGTGTCTGTGTGTTTCAGGCTGCTGTGTCGATGCTGAAGCAGGACTTTAAAGAGGGAGAGATGACTCTGTCGTCTGCCCTCGCTCTCGCCGTCAAAGTGCTGAACAAGACCATGGACGTCAGCAAGCTCTCAGCAGAGAAAGGTGTGTTTGGCACGACTGAGATGGGATAAATGTTTTAGCATGCAGACGAAGCCGGTAGATTGAGGCAGTCTGGCGGAGAGCAGACCGCTGCATTATGAATGATCATGGCACCTTGTACAGACCCACAATCCATCTCAGCTCTCGGCTCAATGCAGCTTATCACGTGCTGAATTGCGGTAACACACGCACTGCAGTCAAAACGGTCATGCAGCAACAAACCTTTTTAAACAAATATGCATGCTGTATATTTTATGCTTTATTGCCTCGATCACAACATTTGTTTGGAATTTGCAACAAAATAAGTCACGGTTGGATGTATTATTCTTTTAGGG
>JAUCMU010000053.1:3421356-3437053 GCA_032275025.1 Enteromius treurensis
TTGTATTAAAATAAGTCAGACTATCTGCCATAAGCCTGGCTTATTTGGTAAACTTGTTTTATGGAACAGGCCCCAGGTTCCTTGCCAGTTTGTTGAAAAGTCTCTGTTGTGGTGCCATTTTACTCCTTCCTAACACGAGCTGCAGAGGTCAGTACTGAGATATGTACTGTATTGTTGGCAAAGAGGTGCAAATCATATAAAAGGAAAGCAATTTGTACTTCACACGGCTGTTTATGCTATAAAAATGTCAAAATGATGCAGATTCCTGGAGCTCATAATGAAAAATCTTCTTCTGCACTCACACATCCAGAGCTAACAGCTGGACACAATAACCAAAATCTCCTTCTGTCCTTCTTTTGACTGTTTTTCCACAGTATTGTGTTTCACAAAGCAGGCCGATCATGTGAAACCTGTTTGGATGTATCAGCAGATCTGAGAAACAGAAAGCCAGGAACATTAGCGGGTTTAAATGATCCAGACGCTTCGTGACAGAACTTCACCTTCGCCAGACATACGCAGAATCCTCTGAAATCTTCCATTGCGTGAAACAAAGGAAGCTAATGATGACTCAACCATTCTGACCTCACGGCACAATTTGAGAGAATAACCCATATTTTCAACAGTTGTGTTTTTGCCATTATCGTTGACATTGATGTTAGTTTGTTGTATAGGTATGTTGTTGTTTTTTTGCTCTTTTAAGGTATGGTTTTATTGGTTCGCAAACCTGCATAATATTAGAGCTTTGGTAAATAATCTCATGCATGCATTCCACCTCCTTTCTCTCTCTATGGACATACCTGCACTGATCAGAGGAAAGGAGAGATTATGCCACAGGGATCTGATTTATAGAGAGTCTTTCATTGTGATGTCACTGCTCTGGAATGTGGCGTGGTTGATGAATAACGAGTGGAATTCCAACCGGGAAAGCGCTCGTTATCCCAGCGTGGAGGAGTTTTCTTTTCTTTAAGGATTGCATCATGATATAAGCACGAAATCTGTCCAGCATCCCTCATCCGAAGGCCACAGATAAACCCAAAGAAGTCATTTACCCAAATTTATGAACCGCTGTCCGTCCAAAATGAATCCCGTTCAGTTTTCTTATTTTTGCACAAGTCAACAACAAGAACAACCACTGATTTAAGAGATCAATGTGTAAACAGTCCGTCAAACCATGTGTTGTTTCTGGCTTTGTGTAGAACCTTCCGCTCTGCAGCTTTTATTTTCATTTAATGCAATGTTAACAGTGTTAGTGCAAATTGTTTTACGATTACCTCACAATATGAAGCAGCTTTGAGAAGCTGTTATTAAAGAACGATTTGTTTACATAATATATGTACGTGTACTGTGCATATTTATTGTGTATAGCCTATATAAATACAAATCACATGGATGTATGATGTGTTTGAATATTAAATATATATATAAAAAATAGTAATAAATATAGAAGTTAATATTTCAAAATATATGTGTATATTTATATATACATAATAAACACATATATTATGTAAACAAAAACTTTCATTTTGAATGCGATTCATCATTTGACAGCAATAATAATCACAACTGCAAATAACTACGAAAACTTGTTCAAGCACAAAAATTAAATTGCAGGTTTTTAATCTCATACAGTTCAGAGGGAAAAAAAATTACAAAATATAAAAGGGGGTGGGGGGGGGGGGGGGGAGGATAGAGATAGAGTTGTTGAATGATGCAGGCACTGTGGAGTATAGGGAGCTGCGAGCGATTGCCGCTCGTCTGTATCTCTGAGCTCAAAGTGGCAGTTCGGTGCGAGCATGAAATATTTAACCTGTTAAGTGGAGCTCAACGGGATGGCTCTGATGCGAAAAGAAGCCTGGAGAGACCTGCGGGATAACCGCACACACACAGCCCCGTCTCTGTGATCTGCATAGAGACACAATAAGCATATAAAATTAATTGTGATAGAAGAGTTTTGACAGTTTTAGGCAAGGTTACTGCGATGTTAGCATGTTGTTTAGGATTTTTCTGAAGGACACTGATTGTATTGCCATCTTACAGGGGCGGTCAAAAAATGGGAAATATTTTGTTAATTAAAATGACATTTGAAGGTATATTGGAATAGAAAATGCATGTTTAAAAACAATAATACTATTTGCACTGTATTTTTTAATCGAATAAATGCCGTCTGTAACATAGTATTTCCACCTGATGCATGGCCAGCAAGAAGAAAACTCCCACACTGTTTTATTTCTGTTTGTTCCTGCTCTGTAATTTAACAGTAATGTATAAACAGTGAGTCAAACATCAGCATAAGGAGCTCCGGAGATCAAACAAATCTGCTTGTAAAGGTGAAAGGTCAGATTTTGGTGTTCCGAATGTTTCAGAGTAATCGACAGACTGATGGTAAACTAAACACTACAGCCATAGCCGCTCTCTCTCTCTCTCTCTCTCTGCATTCCTCTGATGTTAGGTAAGGACCTCTCTTGCCAACCCAAGTAAAATGATGTATTCAAATTTCCATGATTCAACTTCCTCATCCTGGTCATTGAGTCCATATACGGCTAATTTCCATTTTCCTGATGTAATCAGGCTCAGCTTGTTGTAATTGGTTCTCAGTGCTTTCAGATTCATATCACGCGAATAAGTAACTGCATTTGTGTAATAAACGAGGAATTTGTGGTGTTCTGATGTGTTTGTTTGACTGATACGAGATTATGTTGGTTGATTTGGGTAGACTACGATATATTGGTGTTGTGTTTTTTATTAAGTCTAATATATATTCACCAAGGATGAAATGAATAAATTTACAAATAGTAAATATTACAATGTAAATCAATGATTTTTTTATTTGAATCAGTTTTGAATTGTAATTTATTCCTATGATGCAAAACTGAATTTTCTGTATCATTCCTCCAGTCTTCAGTGTCACATAATCCTTCAGAAATCATTAGGATATGCTGATTTGTTCTTAAAAAAATGTTTCCAAGAAGAAAATAAACATTTCTTGAGCAGCTTTTCTTCTCTGGAACATCGGTTATCAATCTTGATGTAGCTTAATTTTTATTTTCATGGTTTTAATTTTTTGTTTCGCAACATTACAAATGCCTTTACTGTCACCTTTCATCAACTGAATGCATCCTTGAATGAAATGAAGCAATAAACAAAATAATTTCTTAATCTTAATTCTTACTGACCCCAACTTTAGAGTGATAGTGTACTCGTTCCTGCTCTAAATGTGCAAGAATATAGCACACTCAGAGCAAGTTATCAGAAATCATTCTATATCATTAAAAGTTAGTACTGTTTTGAAACGCCATGAGCAACCATTTGGTGCAAAGTTAAGCTTCCAGCTCAAACATTACAAACATTCCAGCAGTTTATTTAATGTCAGTTTAAGTAAAAGACGTAAAAAAAAAACGAGTTCTATTTGTCCAGTGGAATGTCTGTCATTTAAGTCCCGCCTCTTTGTTTGTCCAAACAGGAAACACAGCGCCACACGATTACATCAAACTTACTCAAAGTTCTCGCAACTCTGAAGAAATGGGTTGAGATTTATGAGTTGCATAACCATTTGCACACACACACACACACTCAAACCAACCTCCTGTAACCTCTCCTCTCCTCTTTTTCTCACTCCCTCTTTCTTTCTCAATTCATTGGAAGTTCTTTCATATTTAATGAGATTAGTTCCACCCACTGCCTGTGTTCCAGCGTTCCTGTAGCTGACAAAAACGCAAAGAGATGAACAGAAAAATACAGACCACATGATGAAAGAGAGATAGAGAGATAGAGAATGTTTCGTTCTTATGAGTCAGTCATTAGTGTATGACGGGCAAAACTGACCCCAGATCAGATCTCCTGCCCCGTCTGCTGCTGCAGTCCCATAGATGGTGATATTTCAGAGCTGAGGTCAAGTTTGTGTTTTTGTGTGTGTGTGTGTGTGTGTGTGGACGTTCAACTGTTGCAGTTTTAAAAACATAGAGGAGAAGGCGGGGCTTTCAGATTCCAATTATGAATGACAAAATAACCTTATAAAATTGATACAGTTGTGCAAAGTGCAAAAGTGCATGGTGCATCATTTGGGACACAGCTAGTGAGTTTTGTACACACAAACATGGTTAACAATTTTTTCACCAGTATTCTTGATTGGTTTATAATTAAGAGTCTATCATTCTTGCTGGCACACTAACAGCCTAAACACCCGACTCCTATGCTTGCCACATTGGAGATCATGTGATCAGAAGCTCGAGTTTGTTTTTAACAGATGGGATATCATTTTGATAAGCGATGAGTTGCATCAGATATTGTAGCCAATTATATAGTTTCATTGTGTTTTTATTGCAATTTTACACACACTGAATAGTTTGGAAACTTAGACCAGGGGGTTATCTAAACATGCCGAGAGCAGAGGAGAGATTTTCAGGTGGGCCTGTAGTTTATCACTGACAGCTCATAGACGTAATCCAGATGACAGCGGGAAGAGTGCAAGAGAGACGGAGAGATATAAACAGAGATGGCATGTGTTATGGTTTCACATCTCTGATTTATGATCTTTAGCGCAAACTTGGTGCTTGTACACGACCTCTTACATCGATCCAAAGAGCAGGAAGTTTGAACGTCTCCTGAAGTCCAATCCAACTGTTCCCAATGAAAGAGCCAGGTGATATTACCTCACATGAGCATGTTAATGTAGGGAAAGAGTAAGTATGTCCATTTTTCTGCCCTGTTAGAGTTTATAAATAGTTAGCGGCAGTTCACGACTGAGAGAGGACGTGCTACACTCAATCTTATCTTAAAGAGACTCTTCAAAGCTCCAAAAGGAAACACAACCTGAGAAACAGAGACTGGAATCTGAGGATGTTAGCAGTGCTGTACGTTTGTATTTATAAAAGGGAAAGATGAAAGAGTTTTTCCCGAAATCACGCTCAAATTAACTTGATCAACAAACCCGCCCCTCCAGTGCCAGGAACCACGTAGTCTAGCAACATATCTGGCCCACTTTCATAGATGAAGCAGTATAAACATTGCAAGCTTTGGCAAATCCTCGACAACTACACTAAAGACCATAGCAAATGCAGAGCAATGGCATTAAATCATTAGCAAACACAAAGCAATGCCCTGGCAACTGTATAGCACTAAACCTTGTTTAAAACACCTTAACAACCACCTAGAAACACCCTAGCAACAAGCCAAAACACCCTGGCAACTGCATAGCAAATTAACAAAATAAGTACTCAGAATGCCTTTCCAACTACATAGCAACACCTTAGAAACCAACCAGACAGTCTAGCTGTATATCCAGTGAAGGTTCTTCTTCAAAAGTGATTGTTGTAGCAGTTCTGGAAGCATGCAAACATAACTTTGCGAAATCGTATGACTGTTCGACCCCTAGGAGGTGATGTGATAATGTCCTATAAAGGTTAAAGGCCGTTAGTTCTGTTCTCCATCTTGTTTCTACATCAACAAGGTTTAAATCTTAGGCAAGTAAATCAGAATATGACCTTGAGAACGAAGCGGAACACAGAAGAGTTGCTTCCTACAGACTGCAAACTCTTCATGCATTTAGAAGTCCCCTAAAATCATGAGAAGGTTTGAGACCAAACACATCTGGAAGATTCAAAATTCATGGTTATGAATCCAACAACTAGTTCTTCATTGTACGCATGTAATCCAGACTGTCTGGAACATTTGAACTGGTGCTAAGCATGCTCTAGGGGAGTTTTAGTTTAACATCTGAACCTAAATATATTCTGAGATGTTGTGTGAGGGTGCTGGGATTCCCACGCTGTGTGTGTGTGGATCAGTTCACCATTAGCGGGGATAACGGGTCACAGAGGAAGGCGGAATATTTGTGGGTGGAACCCCAGCAGTGGCTCTGTGGGTAAAGCTCGCTGGGGATTCGTGGAGGTCATGGAGCTGTCATTCATGTGGTCATGTGTTCATGGGAAAGCTGGAGCAGGAGCAGAGATAAATCTGACATCTGTTACAGCTGAAAACTGACCTCAGAACAGGGCTCCTGCACAAGACCCATGGAGAGAAAACACTGCACTGTTCTTTCAACTTTGGCAATACTAATTCACATTTTATACCATACTATTGTTAGTTTAGTTTAGTTTAGTTTAGTTCAGTTTAGTTTAGTACTGCGTAGGCTATTCTAATCCACATTTTATACCATACTGTTGTTAGTTTAGTTTAGTACTGCTTTGGCTATTCTAATCCACATTTTATACCATACTATTGTTAGTTTAGTTTAGTTTAGTTTAGTTTAGTTTAGTTTAGTTTAGTTTAGTTTAGCATTGCTTTGCCATTACTAATTCATTATACCACACTGTTGTTTAGAGTAGTTAAGTTTAGTTTAGTGTAAACTGCTTTGGTAATACTAATTCATATTTTCATACCACACTGTAGTTTAGTTTAGTTTAGTTTACTACTGCTTTGGCTATTCTAATCCACATTTTATACCATACTATTGTTAATTTAGTTTAGTTTAATTTAATTTACTACTGCTTTGGCAATACTAATTCACATTTTTTATACCACACTGTAGTTTAGTTTAGTTTAATACTGCTTTGGCTATTCTAATCCACATTTTATACCATACTATTGTTAGATTAGTTTAGTTTAGTTTAGCATTGCTTTGCCATTACTAATTCATTATACCAGACTGTTGTTTAGACTAGTTAAGTTTAGTTTAGTGTAAACTGCTTTGGCAATACTAATTCATATTTTTATACCACACTGTAGTTTAGTTTAGTTTACTACTGCTTTGGCTATTCTAATCCACATTTTATACCATACTATTGTTAGTTTATTGTAGTTTAGTTTAGTTTAGTTTAGTTTAGTTTAGTTTAGTACTGCTTTGGCTATTCTAATCCACATTTTATACCATACTATTGTTAGTTTAGTTTACTACTGCTTTGGCAATACTAATTCACATTTTTTATACCACACTGTAGTTTAGTTTAGTTTAGTTTTATACTGCTTTGGCTATTCTAATCCACATTTTATACCATACTATTGTTAGTTTAGTTTAGTTTAGTTTACTACTGCTTTGGCAATACTAATTCACATTTTTTATACCACACTCTAGTTTAGTTTAGTTTAGTTTAGTACTGCTTTGGCTATTCTAATTCACATTTTATACCATACTATTGTTAGTTTAGTTTAGTTTAGTTTAGTTTAGTTTAGTTTAGTTAAGTTTAGTTTAGTTTACAACTGCTTTGGCAATACCAATTCACATTTTTTATACCACACTCTAGTTTAGTTTAGTTTAGTTTAGTTTAGCATTGCTTTCCCATTACTAATTCATTATACCACACTGTTGTTTAGACTAGTTAAGTTAAGTTTAGTTTAAACTGCTTTGGCAATACTAATTCATATTTTATAACACACTGTGGATAAGTTAAACAATGCTTTGGCAATACTATTTTTATATTTTTCAGTTTAGCATTGTTTGGTAATAGAAAAAAATGCCCACTAAACTGATCTTTATTTTATTTTTCTCTACTTTGACAATACAAATCTTAAGTTGTAGTCATGCAATAAAGCTTACTAAATTGAGTTATAATTTTACACTGCACTTTTACTGTGTTTTGTTTAAAAACGAATTGCTAGAGACAGAGAGAAAGAAGAAAGAATGGAATTTCCCATGTTTTCCTTTTCACTCTCAAAAACTTCTCAGAAAACTAAATTTAGGGGCATTGGAGATGTGACACTGTGAATACGAAGGTCATTTTAATGCTATTTTGGTTCTCTAGAGACCCCCTCAGCTCCCTCCATATTTCTCCCCTGCTGTGAAATCCTGTTAATAGTCTTCTCTCCATGTTTGTTGAGAACATGTTGCCCTTGACCCCGTGGTTGCAGAGACAGAGACCCTTACTCTTTGCGTCTGATGTAACGCTCAAACAAACTCCCTCTGTCTCCACCAGGTGTGTTTATGATCAGTTGTATTTATCCCTCAGTTTTCTTCATTCCACTGTTGATTTGACCTTTTTTATGCTACAAATGCATGGAGTCAGACTTCATGCTACAGTATTTCTCTCTTTCTTCTCTGGTCTGTGGCCAAGTCCCTCAGTTCTTCCAGTGGATTGTCCTCCTCCACAGAGCGAGGGAGGGTCAGCTGGGGGAGGTGAAGAGAGGGAGGCAGGAAAAAGAGAGAGAGAGAGAGGAGGACCCAGCAGAATGTAAACACCTTGTGTCGAGGACAGGCTGTTCTTTTGTTTGGCATCTCGAAAGAAGTGATTTATAAAGCTTAAGATGTAGAATGACTTTTTTCTGACTTTAGAGCAGCAGCAGATCTCTCTAAACTCATGTGATCAATCAAAAAATAACACATCTCTGTGTCATTCTTTCACCACAGATTCGGGCTTTAATAAACACAAGCTGCACTTCCTGTATCATTAACTGGCAAGAGCATTGTGTTCAGCTATTACAAAAATGATGGTAAAAACAATTAAAGGCCCAGAAAAATGGACTTTTTGATTGTAATGGTTTTCCGCCTTTAACAATTGGATTTTGTTAGAAGATGGATTTTTCAGATATGTTATGTAAAAAAGTATATATTTGTTTGTTTATATCTTATTGTTTTCTTGCATATTTTAAATTGTTGATACCTTAAACACTATTAGATACTTCATGCACTTTTTACATAAATCTGCATTTGTTATTTTTTTATTATTATTAATGATTACTTACATTAATAAATTATACTAAAACAATATAATTGAGATATATTTAATTGAGAATCATTTTATGTCTACATGCCATTGTTTTATTTTTTTGGCAGTTTTGTTAATATTAAATTAATAATTTCAATATTTTATTCAATATTAAAATATTTAATTATAATGAAATTTTTAAATAAACAATAAAGTTTATACTAAAAGTTTAAATAATTTAAAAATGCTTTGAAAAAAAACCTTTTAGCATTTTTTCTATATTATTATATTTCATTGTATTCAAATATCTATATAATTTTTTAACCCTCCTGAATCACATTATATATTGTGTTAAAAAGGGAAAAAAAGGCAAAGTCTTTGTATTTAATGCACTTTGAATTAAATAAAAACATTGGTAATGATCTTAAACTATTGATTTATTGTCAATTATTAAAACTATATTTTTTATTGTAAAAAACATTTAAAAAAATATATAATACAAATATAAAAGTATACAAATAAGTAGTTTGAGATTGTAGGAAGATGGACCTGATTGCATCGGTTTTGTGCAGTGACATTTTGATATGAATGTACTTATTAGAAAATCTGATTTCTGCTTTCCGATCTAGCTACCTGTGAGTTTAGCTCGTAGTGTTTTGACCATGACGTGGTTGTTGGAGATGAGCTCTACTGATGATTCAGCTCTGCTTTTGGTAACACCCCAAAAAACACTGATAAGACTTAACATGGCGGTAATGTGAACAGATCCACAAGCTAATTACAGAATCACTGGAGTAATTTTCTCTCATTATTGGCATTATGTTGTTTGAGCGTTATCAAACACAAAGCCGGCGCAGGAAGTGAGGCCCACGATCTTTCCTGTTCTCAGAGATTTTCAAAGTGTTTCTGTTTGGTGGAAATGAGGGCGGCAACGACGCAGAGGACAGAGGGGGCGCAGAGAGAGCGTTTTAGCACTGCGATGAGGCTAACACGATCGGACGGCTTCACCGAGGCGAGAGAGAAAGAAGGAGGGAAGAGAAAAGAGACATGCGGGGGATGTTGAGGGACCTCTGGGACGCTCTTTCTGCTTTTAGGTGAAACCGCAGCTCCACTTGTACCTGTAGCACCTCCTCTTAGAGGAAAAGAGAGAACGGCAAAATACTGAAAATGACAAAGCAAAGACAAAAATATATGTTTAAATGGTTATAAAACCCTGCAGAAAAGATGATGAATTTCCATCCTGGTTTATGGTAATTACGGGTTGGTCAGCCTAGCAAAAAGCCAATATAGTAAGGTTAAGAACAGAATTATACTCTATGCACAGTTTACTTCATTGAGAATTATTTGATGGCTACATGCCATTGTTTTATTTTAATCCGTTTTTAAAATGTTTTTTTGTTATTATTTATTAAAGCTTTTAAAATAAAATGTTAATTTTAACAATTTATTTTGTGATTAATTTTAATTGCAATATATATGTGCATAATTATTATATAAATATAAATTATTATATAAATATCAGTATTTTAAATATAACAAAAGTGCAGGTAGCTAGCAACAGATGGAGGAATCTAAAAAACTTTAAATCAGTAATTGATTAATTAAACCTATAAAAATAATGATTATAAATAAAATGACTGGGAAATAAGATAAAATAATGTATTTTGTCATAGAAAGAATTAATGATTTATTATTAAAACGGCAAGTTTTGGAAGTATCAAAAAGAAATAATGTTTTTTAATTGAAAAAATAAAGATTTACTTGCAGTATACTAGTTTTGAAAAAGTACGTTTTATTAAATATTATTAAACAATAAATGTTGTGTTTTCATGGATAATTAAAAAATAGCTTAAAAAAATTATTAATTGGTTTTATTATTTATTGACAATTATTTTGGAACATGTAATTATTAATAATTATTAATAGATTTAATTATTTTATTAAAGGTAAATTTATGTATTGGTTTTAATATTTATGGACAAAATTATATTACCCGATGAAGGTCTTTGGCCGAAAATTTGCCAAATAAAGAGATTTTTTGTATCATAATTGAATTTTTATTAATTATTAATAGATTTTATTATTTAATTTAGACTCTTTTTGTCCTTTATACCTATAAACATTTGTTTAACATCCAGTAGAACCCACTTGAAACACACAAAAAATGTATATGTATTAATTTCAGAAAACAATGTGAAATTAAGTTTTGCATAGAATATATTTCAGAAGCTTTCATCCCTGCCCTCTCAGAAATAAAGGTACAAAAGTTGTCACTGAGGCTGTACCTTTTTAAAAGGTACATGTTTAAAAGGATCCATTTTGGTACCTTAAAGGTACATAATAGTACGTAAAGTGTACATATTTAAACCAGGTACAAAGGTGTATCTTTTGAAAAGTTCCCACCCCAGTGACAGCTTTTGTCCCTTTACTGCTGAGAGTGTGGGTACCAAAACACAACAGGTGTGTGTTTTCAGGGACACTAGGACTTTTGGTGACACATACAGTACGGAGTGCAGAGAAACACAAGTGATCACATCCACACAGGCTTTCTCTTCAGTCGACAGCTGTCACTTTCAGGCAGCAGGGGCCAGAAGATGTTAGAGGTGTGACATCATGTCCAGACACCCGCGGCCTCCTGGGAGTCTGACTGCAGTGAATCACCTAAAAGAGAGAAAGAGAGGAGTGGTACACAGCCTGATCAATCAGAACAAGACTAAAAGATACCTACATATATGATATATTGCTATCAATATATTCAGTTGATATCGGATGTATACCAATGCATGATTTGTTATGTTTCCATGAACCTTTGGCACCATCTAAATGTTCACAATATTAGAAGCAATACTAATTAAAAATAATCATTTAATGACACTATTAAATGTAATATTTTGTGGATCCCAAAATAAAGGTAAATTTTTCATACCGTATTTTGCATTGTGATGCCTAAATTCATTTGTAGCAGGATTATAGTTATACCTAAAACAAACTGAAACCAAGATTAGAGGATTAAACATTTTTTATTACTGTTCTCATTTTAAATTTGTTTCACAAGATGTACTGAAATAACTAAAACTGAAATTAAAAGTATGCATATACACAACAAAATTAATAAAACTTTCAAATTAAAACGAAAACTAAAAATTATAACATCTAATTTATACTAATTTGTAAAATACATTTTAGTATTGTTTTTAGTATTATAAAAGATATACAAAAAATACATGTACAGTTTTGATTTACTAAAATAGCACATAATTTAATTTAATTTATTTTATTATGCTTACATTTATGTATTTAGGAGCTTTTATCCAAAGTATAAATATTATATATTAAATAATTAATATTTACAACATTAAAATAAGTTTTGGCTTTTAAGTATAGGCTGGAATGATCCTGGCTTAGGCTAAGGCCTGTCTTTGAAACCTGGCCTTGGTGTTGTCCATCAATAGGAACATCCATAAAGTGTCTTTACTTCTTCTCCGAACAATAGAGCTAATTCCTCAGTAATTCCTCGGCCGTCCCTTAGTATGATGACCTCACTTCCCTTGTTTCTTCTCTTCACACTTCCTGTTTTACAAATTTCTGTAATTTCCTGTTGGTTTCTTTCCACTTAAACCTAATGTTATGTGCGTTTCCATTGGGAGTGTCATGAATTCAAACAGCGGCCTTGAGTTAAGACCAGCTTGGCCTAATCTAGCCGTGCCAACTTCATCTTCTACTTCTCCGTAGACCACAAACCAGCAGAAAGTTTTCTTTCCAAAGCCACGGAGCTGTGAATGATTTAGCGTCCCTGCAGCGGTGCTGCTGGGAACAGTGGGGCTACACCGGCCTGGGCTTTAGCGCTCATCATTTATAGAAGTTCAGGCTTGTTTTAACCCAGCCAGAGCTTCTCGGAGCTGGAGAGCATGAATAAGGCATGCTCAGCCTCCGCTCTGTCTATACGGTAGGCCTTGGACGACGTGATGGAGTCCAGGGGGGACGGGAAAACACACACGAGGCCAGACAGAAGGCATGTTGTGTCTGGGAACAATGAGGTTTATTTAGCATGACAGCAGCAGCAGGAGACGCAATGAACACGAGAGCTTCAAGCAGGTGTGTGTCCGGCTGCCTTCAGATCAGCGCATGGCAACATGTTTGGCCAACGACTTGCAATGCATTTTGAAATTTTTGCTTTATTAGGAATAGTTCACCTAAAGCGCTTCAAAATGCCATAGAAGAACCTTTTTTGTCTAAATAGTTTCATAAATAAACGTTAACAAGTACCGTTCTGTTTCACAATAGGTTCTTTGTTGCAAAAAAAGGTCGTTTAGATTTAAAAAAGGTAAGAAATAGATGGTTCTTAAAAGAAGCTTTGACTGAATGGATCTTTATGGAACCAAAAATGGTTCTTCCGTGGCATTGCTGTGAAGAACCTTTTGAGCACCTTTTTTAGGCTTAATGAAAAAATAGGGATGCCCAATTTGTCAAAATATTTTTTAAAAATCAATTCTTTGCAAAGAATGGGTTCTGTGAGCAGTTCACATCCGGAACTGATTCGGTTCACTGATTCAGTGATTCAGTCACAGCAGTTAAACAATTCTCATTCTGAAAAGAGACTTTTCAATGTGTGACTTCAGAAGACACAGCACACAAGTTTTATGGATCTGTGTGTTTTTTTGTTTTTTTTTGTCTTGACATTCAGTGTATTGAATTTTTCATGGAAGAGAGTAACTAATTTCTGTTTAGAACAACATGAAGGTATGAAAAAATAATGACATAGTTTTAATTTTTAAATTTTTGCACCGTTGCTTTAAGGGAGCCTGATGGGCATCTCTGCAAAAGAGGATCCCATATTTCCTAGATTCAAATGCAAAATGTTACCCATACTGATTCATCGCTAATCTGATTATAGGGTGGGACATGTACAGTACCCTGCTCTCTTCCTTCACATTCGTGTGCTGTGATTTGCGAGATGAACATTTGATTACACATGTGAATTAAAAATTGAAAGGGCCGGCTTTCCTCTCCTTCTCCATCCTCATGTATCTTTGATGTGCATTTCATTTCTTTTCTTTGCTTCGCTCTCAGACCCGTTTTTAGCTCGGGTTGGGTAATGAACTGTAAGATTTGACTGTGTGGAAGAAAAGGCAGTGAGACGGAAGACGGCCCCTCTTGAGGGCTGCTAAAAGCCTGCTGTCATACAGCTTTTCCACCGCCACACCCCACCAGGCCAACGATCTCTGCGCAGATGCAGTTACCAACCCATATTGATGCAGTATAGATATTGTTAGGATGTCTATATGTCCTCTTTTTCTTTTTGGATTTCCAAATTAACGTACTCTGTAGATCCCACCTTCTCACTCGCCACGATTGGTTGTTGATGTACAATGCCTGGATGCTATTGGCCAAACTACTTTTCAGTCATTACCATCAAAAACAATACATTTTATGCCATTTAAAAATCCCAGCCAAGATATGTCTGGGAAAAACAAACAGAAGACTTAGTTTATGAAGCCAGCACCATCGATACTAGATTTATTCTAGTTTTGTGTTGGCTTTCTATCTGGTAAACTTCTCTGTTGAAGCTTTTTGACCAAGTAAGTAGCTTAAAGGGTTAGTTCACCCAAAAATGAAACCTACCTTATGATTTACTCAAGCTCAAGCCATCCTGGGTATATATGACTGCCTTCTTTCAGGCGAATACAATTGAAGTTGTATTAAAAAATGTCCTGCCTCTCACAAGCTTAATAATAGCAGTGGACTTCATTCAGTTTTACCATGCAGATCATATTGATCCAGGAGCTAGACCAGCACCATCTCAGATTAGCATAGAAATTATATAGTTTATATAGAGATTACATAGGTGATGCATTCTGGGAAAGTAAGTCAAATTTAATTTGGAATTGGCCAATTTAAAAGACAACCCTGCTGGGAACTTTATTTGAACTTACTGTTGGTTCGGAAATTATACATGCTGGTATTTTAAGCAGGAACATCCATCGAAATCTGCTTAGTACAGTTATCTCAAGTTTGGACCGGGCTGAAAGTCCATGTCTGTGATCTTTTGCTGCTATATCAGGTGGACGCTTCAGGGGGCCAGTATCACTCCGGCCCCTAGTCAGCAATACGACTGACAGCAAGCCCTTTTAAGGCAGAAAAAAGCCAGAAATTATCGTTAACGCTCACAATTGAACTCACCACTGTACGGACACACAGGCCTCGACGTGAAACAATAGCAGAGACTGATATTCTCTTCATGCTTTGATGTACATGAGCGCTTCTCCTCCCTATAAGGAGAGAGAGGATCTACATTACTAGCTCAGAAATAGACCTTTAAAATCCTCAAGCTAATAAAAGAGTCTTGACCACATGGGTTTACAAGACCCAGATCTTCCACGTCGATAACGCAGGATTACGTAGTAAACTTCTGCTTCCATCTTTTTTCAGTTTATCCTTTTAAGTCAGGGTTTTCTGGTCTTTCTATTAGTTCAATTTTGTCTCGCTCTCAGTCAGTGTGTTTTATCAGCTGACGAAGTGCTGGAGTGCTCAACTGCTGATTTGTTGGAAAATAAACACTGACAGTTTAATTTATCTCAGCTGCTCCGGTCTCCATAAAAGGCCTCGGTCTTCTGAAAGTCATTTGTTTACATATGAGCTCTTGAAAGTTGGATATAAAAAAAATATTCTTAAACAATGGGAATAGAAAGCCAATGGGTGTCGTAAAGAATGTTAAGGCTGTGCTAATCAGCAAATCTGTGCTTTTCTACTCGCATATATCTGGGTGAGGAATCACTCAGCGGGCTGGTTTATTTCGTTTATTTAGGTTTATGTGTGTCAACAGCTATGGACTTCTGTGTCCAGTCGTGTTGAAAAGGAGAGGGAAGAGATATTTATAAATGTTTTGAAAGGAAATGGGGAGAGGGCATTTAGTTTTGTTTCAGTTGAGCATCAACTTTGTCTCAGCTGTTAATAAAAATTAGACAAATAAAAACAAATCAGCCAAAGGATACAGTATATATAAAGCAATGAAATTTGCATTGCCGAGTTGTGTTTCAACATTAGCTCAGTTTTGCAAAAAT
>JAUCMU010000053.1:3443537-3467770 GCA_032275025.1 Enteromius treurensis
ATGTAATTGTAATTATAACAAATATTAAGATTATATTTACATTTTTATAGCATTTATTTAATTGTAAAGTTTAAATAATAAATGTAAATATTTGTAATCATTACAACTAAAAATATATATTTTCATACTTGATGTTAAAAATAATAATATATAAAATATGTATTATTATTGAATAATGATACTTAAAAATTTATAAAATTAAATATTACAGATCAGATCATATGAAAATTCCTCTTTCATTCAGAAAAACACACTGTATGATGCTGAGAATCAATAAAAATATTGTTTATTGCCTGTAATGATAAAATAATAATGAATACCATTTCAATAAATGTTATCAATATCTAATCTAATCTGATATAATATAATAATAGTTACATTTAATTTAATAATAAAATCCAACTTAATACTTTCTTATTAAAATTTACATTGAGTCATATCTATGCAGTGATATTATTTTATATAATCATATACCATTACATAATTGTTGTTGTCATCTTAACATAAGTTAAAGCATAATCTATTATCCTTTAATCTATTAAACTTTTTCTTTTTGAATTATTATGATATTAACAAATATAAATTCAACAATATTTACCGAAAGTTAATACTATAATATTATGGTAAAACTGAAGGAGCTATAATTAAATATAGAAAATAATGATCTTAATCTTAATTGTTTCTCTGTTTTTGTTTTTCTGCTTTAACACAAGTTAAGTATCTGTCTGGTAAATGCTTTAACAGGACTGTAAATGTTTCACACTTAAGCGCATTTACCATAAAACATGCGCGAGAAATCAAGAGCGTGTCACGAGACTCTGAGCAGGTCACGCGGGACAGATCTCACAGACCTCAGAGGATATTTAGATAACAAACAATGTGGAATATTCAATCGGACTCTAAATATGTGTAACTCATTTCCAGGATTTACCTCATATGTGGAAAGAACTATTTCAGTTCATTTTGGTAATGTGGGGCCAGAACCCTGCAGGGCAATAGTAAAGGGTCTCACACAATTTCACACACAACTATAAACATTTCAAATAAAACCTACAAAACTCCCATGATCCCATGAGTTATAGGCATGGAAATAAATAAAATGTTCAAGTACAGAAATTAGAAAGGAAGAATACATACAGGGCTGCTGTTGATGTTGTCTCTGCCCCAGTATCATCTGCATTGGGCTCGAGGGAGAAGGGATAAACCCATGAAATGATGTCCTGGGCCCTATGGATTTTAGCAACGGCCCTGGTGGTAAGATAAAAAGACAGAGTTAAAAGCAGTATTAGACATGTTGTGTTTATGTAAAGATATAAGATCAGACAAATAGACAGCCCTAGTGCCATAGTTTAAAATACTGTGCTTCAAATCCATTAGCATATTTATACAGACCTATCAGTGCAGACCTACTGATATAAAATTACAATTATATATTTGTTTTTCTTTATTGCACAATGTGCAGTGTATTAATGCCACTATTGCTGAGGATCGTATGGGTTTCTGAATAATATTGTCTTTAAATGCATGATTTAAGTGCACCTGAAGTATACTTGCAATAGTTTCACTTTACTTTAGGTTAGGTGTAGGTCATTCGTACAAATTCACACGAACTGGCAACTCGTAAAATACGTACGATTTAGCAAAAATCGTGTGAATTGTCATACGCATTTTGTACGAACTTTAAAATACAAGCAGAAAATAGTCAATATATAAATATTAACAAAACCTATGACAGTATACCCAGATGGCACACATACTGTATGTCTGCAAGATGTCTGTTGATCTGGAAAGCATCTGCTGTTTACAAATGTCTGGCAGACGTCTTACAGATGTCAGTTTTGCATACATTTGAAATCATGAACATCTTAAATACATCTTATAGACGTCTATTTGACATCTAAGAGGAGACGTCCAACAGACATATTGCAGATGAGCAGGCTACCTAAATAATACGTCTTACAGATGTAAATGCACACATCAAATAGACATCTGCAAAATCTACCCCTAATAGCACACGTACATCTTGGAGACGTCTATTTAATGTGTGCATTTACAGTACATCTGCAAGACGTATTATTTAGGTTGTTTGCTCATCTGCTATACGTCTATTGGAGATCTCCTTTTAGATGTCTATAAGATGTCTTTAAGATGTTTATGATTTCGAATGTATGTAAAACTGACATCTGTAAGGCGTCTTCCTGACGTTTGTAGACAACAGATGCTCCTCCAGATCCAGAGATCTTTAACAGACATATTGCAGACGTACCTGTGCTATCTGGGACGCAGGCTATCGGGCTACTAAATAGTGAATTAAACCGTAAACAGATGATGTAATTATTTAAATCACATTTATTTATACTAAATACATTATTTATGTCCCTCATTACATTTTTTTTCCAGTCGTTTGTCAGGATTTCTTGGAAGCTGATCTAAAAAACAGATGGTAGACGGTGCTGTCATAAAAATATGTGAATATTGACGGCCATTTTAAAAGCAGCCATGTTCGGACTGATTTTTTAATATTTCATTAAATAAAAACAGCCAAGCTATTTTGATATTGGTAGTTAATAAAAACATCAGCTGTTAATGCTAGTGTTTGGGCACTTTTTTCTGGCACCATCAGTCAAAAAGTCATCTTTCTGCGAGTGCATGGTCACATGACATTTACACCTCAAGTGACTGGCTCAAAAAGATTAATTAATGTCAGTATTTTAATTTTTGGGTGAACATACCCTACATAAAAGTAGATTAAATTTGAAGTGTCGCTTCACAGCCATTATGTAGGCAGGGCTGGATGTAAAGGAGGGGTTAGATATGGTGATGATGGTGGTAAAGTGGGCCGGGCCTCGCGCAGCTGAGTCCCATCTGAAGCTCGGGTGAGCGCGTTTAACATGATTGATCCGCTAATAGGACAGAAGAGCAGACGCACAACTTCAGCTTTAAGTCTACCCACGGTTCCTCTTTCCTCCTTTCTTTCCACTTCAAGTCAAACGAGCTTGATGTGAGCGAGGGGGGAAAAAACTCCAAAAATCACCTCCTTTCCCTTCTGTCACCCTCACAGAGCACCTCTCACCTTTACTTTCGGATTGTGGCTTTAACTCACGGCTTCACTGGGCACAAACGACACCAGATTCTCTTCTGCAACTTTAACGCACACCAGGGACAAAATCACCGACAGGGAAACTGATTTTTTATTTTTCTGGCACAAAGAAGCGTTAAAGTTACACAATGAGTCTGAAGTCAGATTCAGAGACGAACACCAGTGTTTCATTAGAGGAGGAGGTAAGAGAAATAAACTCTTTTGGTAAACATAAACTTCATTTGGGGAAGTTGAAGTCTCTGCCGGCGGATGAGTGTGGAAAACTGTTTGACGATTAAAACTCGCGTTTGGCGGATTGAGGAAAAGCGTTTTCTGTGGAAAGGCTTTGAGAGGAATGTGGAGTCTGTTGATGATTAATCGTAAAGTTGGCATTGAAATATGAGACTCACCTGATGTGAGACACTCTCGTGTGACTCCGTGGATAAAGTTTAACAGGCAAATGTTTCAGGGGGGTGTTCTTTTGAAGTTTTTGTTAAAGACGCGCAAACAGTGACGTACTGAACGTGTGTCTGCAAGAGATAAAAATATAATATATAGTGTGTGTTTTCTTTTAGTGCATTTTTATTTTCAATGTGAGTCAAAAGTATCGTGGTGGTGTTTTATTTTTTATTTTTTTTTCCTTTTCTTTTCCCCCCCCCCCATGTGTTAAACTCCTAAACAAACAAATTTGCTTCAAAGCATAGCCTTTTTTTTAAGATGGCCATTTAATTTCAACTTACTGTGAATAGAATTCTATTTCTATTATTGTTTTTATTATTATTATTATTATATATATATATTTTTCGGTGCAGCTTATTTAATTCCGCTTTTTAATGTGACCCTGGACAACAAAACAAGTCGTAAGTGTTAATTTTCCGAAATTAAGATTTATACATGGTCTGAAAGCTGAATAAATACGATGTATGATTTGGATGGATAGGGCAATATTTGACCGAAGTACAACTAGCCTATATGAAAATCTAGAATCTGAGGGTACAGAAAAATCTAAATGCTGAGAAAATCACCTTTAAAGTTGTCAAAATGTAGATCTTATCAATGCATATTAATAATCAAAAATGAATTTTTTAAATATTTTTGGTAAGAAATTGACTAAATACCGCAATCGGACATGTTCTTTACTTCCTATCCTAAGGATTTTTGGCAAAAAGAAAAATCAATCATTTTGACCAACACAATGCATTTTTGGGTATTGCTACAAATGTACCTTCGCGATGGTTTTGTGGTCCAGGGTCACATATAAAATGCGTCTGTTTCAGCAGTTGCAGTAAACTAAGTGAAATACACAGGTGATTCTCTACAGAGGCCCAAAATCTTTAGTAATAATCTACACCAGTTTCTATGCTCTTGAGTGTCCATGTCACCTTTTGACCTCTTGCAGAGGCATTTCCTGCAGTTCAGTGTATTATTTTACTGGCTTAAGACCTTACAAGGCAGTTTGCAAACGCTCCTGTCACTACGCATCAGACTTGAGCCGTTTTTAGTTAAAGTGAGAAGTTTGTGTGGCACGTTGTGTAAATGGTGCAGTTTGGGGTGGGAGTTGTGTCCTGTCATTGTTACCGGGCAGCACTGGGTCAGAGCGTTTGGTGTGGCCTGTTCAGATTGTTCATTGTGTTCAACCTGCAATAATTAGGACAGGGGTTTCCTCCCCTCTGTGTCTCGAACCGGTTGCTCACATCCCCATACGGACCCTTTGTTTCTGTCCCGCTAAACCTTCATCCCGTTTTTCTGATCAACGACAGAATCAACTGTTTATTTAGGTTATTAAGTTGCACATTGTCCATTATTTGTGTTTGTGGAGTGTTTATTCCTTTTTTTTTTAAATTAAATTCCTGTTATTTTCCCTCTTGGCTGCTGGCAGCGCTTGAGCATGTTTCGTGTTTCAGGAACGTTGAGGATAACCAGGAAGTTTGTGTTGAGGGGTTTTAAACTGACAAGAATCTGAACTCTCGCCTGCAGCCGTCTACGGCTCGCTCCTCTGAGCTGCTCAGGAAATCATGGGTTTCCAGAGGCTGGTGTATTGCTGAAAATTATGTGTATAAAAATAAGTGATGGACATTTGTCCAGTTATACACACTGATAATTGGCTGTTATACCACTTTAATGACCTGACACCTTGTCTTTAGGTGTGTAGTGGTGGCATCATGTATTTTGTGCACAGGGGTGTCCAATCGCTACCATGCTCTGGTACCATGGCATTTGATAATTCAATGAATACCATGACACAGAATAGTTTTGATCTTTTTAGCACCGAATTTAAAAGGTGACAGACTTAACAAGCAAGTCTGGGTCATAAAAAATATTTTTTTACAATTACTAACAAACAAACAATTCTTACTGTTAAAATTAAAAAAATTATTTAATTTTTTATTTATTTATTTTTTTATAGTTACATAATGAAATTAATAGTATTTTTATTGCTATTGCTTTTAATATGAACTCCATAGGGGTTTAACTGACAATCTTGACACAACTTTTATTGTAGTATTATTATTATTATTATTATTATTATTATTGTTTATTACACAGGACAAATTAACTTTAGGGAAATTAATGCAGACATTAATTTTTCTTTATATTCTATTATAATTCTGTATGTATAATATATCATTTTTATTTTAACGTTGTGGGTCAAATTACGGTTTTATTAAATGCACAGATATAAAATGGGGTTTGAGAATATTCATTTAAAATATAAATATGAATTGCATTAAGAATGCAAAATTAAACTGTATTTGAGAATTAATAAAAAAATAAATAAATAAAAACATTTGGATTAAACTCTTATAAATGTTATTTCTTGTAGTTCTGTGGTTAAATGTGAGCTGTTCACCCCAAACTCTGAATCTTTCAGATTACGGTTGTTCACCTCCCAAAGCGTTTGGAGAATGTGATGGGTCAGGCTGAACCAAAGTTCTCTCTCTTTCTCTCTCTCTCTCTCTCCCCTGTTTTCCGTAAAAGGTCATGGCACACTGTGTCCTTCCTCCAATCTTTCTCTTCTCCCCTCTAGATCTGTATAGAGTCGCTACGTCTGTTTTGAAATGCTCACTGCTTTAAGTAACTCTAGAATCTGTGATGCTTAGTTTCAATTTTGGGGGATAAAACGTGTTCTAGGAATTCAAAAGGTTGAGTGTTCATGCATTTTCTCTCTCGGTTCACTGTGATATCATTTGATCCATCCTGTTAAATTAGATTTTCTACCTTCCACTCACATTGGAGCTGTAATGCTGTCCGCGCCCTGCAGAGGTTTCTGCATCCATGCTTAGGGTCACACACACCTGATCACCACGCACACACTTCTGCTCACTAAACTAACACAATCTCATGATTTTGATCTGAACACACTCAGTCTCCGATAGCAAATTCTGCAGGCAAACGGGGAGACTCTGACTCTATAGGAAGGGACACAGACAATCCAAGGTAGTTCTAAACCGTTCCTGATTTTCTCCTCTTCAGGTGCACATTTGTAAGAGCATACATGGCACTCATAGGTCAGAGGTCACTGCATTTTGTCGTTTGTTTGCTGATGTCATTTAGGCATTTCCCTGTTCTAGGTACGAACACTATTTGTCAGCGGGCTACCTGTCGACATCAAACCACGTGAGCTTTACCTGCTGTTCAGACCCTTCAAGGTAAGAGACATTGGCCGAAATGGGGAAGAGAAAAAAAGTTGGTTTTGTTAGTCAGCAAATTTCTGGATTTAGTGTTTTTTTTTTTTTCTTCTGGTTAAATTTTATCCTTTTTTATTAAACAGGGATATGAAGGATCTCTCATAAAACTGACCTCAAAACAGGTAAAAATTTAATTATTTTTTTTAGATGATGTTGGTGATGTATATATTTATTATTCATAATATTTATTCATGATAAATTATGTAAACGTAACCTTTTATTAAATATTTAATATACATAAATGTACGTACAGTACACACTATGTAAAAATATGTTAATTTCTTTTTTTTTTTTTTTTTTTTTAACATATTAAGTTATTTTTATAACATCTGACAAAGAAAACTTAAGTCTGTATGTAAAGAGGTTTTTTTATATATTTTTTTTTTTTTAAACTACATTAATGTATTAAGTACTTTAAGTTAAAGAAATTTCTTAACATAGGTCCAAAAAATGCTTTTAATGTTAAAGCTAATCAATATTAAAGTTAAAACCGTTTTGATTTTGGGTGAAATGGTACATAATTAACCAATTTTATTTTAAGAGATTTCTTTTTGTTCTCTAGCCTGTGGGGTTTGTCACGTTTGACAGCCGGTCCGGGGCTGAAACGGCCAAGAATTCATTGAATGTAAGTAACCGCTGGTCCGTCAGTAACCTGAAGTGATGGCTACTTTTAATTATTAATAAGACTATCTGTGCTTTATGTCCTCCAAACTTGCTCTTAAAAGTCTGACTCAGATGCTGCTCTCCTCTCTACGGGGGCAAGTTTCACTTGGTCCTAAGAAAATTTCCATGACATCATGCGTTTCATACTTCGGGAATCAATGCACTTGTGCTACTTTTCTGTTTATGGACCTGTTGATTGATTTGTGCATTGTATGAAGAATTATTGCTCTACTCATTTGAAAAAGTCCACCCTATCTCATCTGTTCTCAGGGTATCCGCTTTGACCCAGAGAGCCCTCAAACGCTGCGCCTGGAGTTTGCTAAAGCCAACACAAAGATGTCAAAGAGTAAGCTGATGGCCACGCCAAACCCCTCCAACCTGCACCCAGCTCTAGGTGCACACTTCATCGCTAGAGACCCATGTGAGTAAAACAGTGGGCTTAAGCCCCGCCCACACTGCACAACATTTATTTGGGATGAGTCAGAAAGCGACCGAAATGCATTTATGGTACATTTACACAACATTGTTTTCAACTAAAACCTTAATTTATTGAAAGTGAAATCAGTTTGCTATATGTTTGCACTCTTCGTGACCGGAGTATTGAACAATTATTTATGGCATTTTATAGGCCTTAAGTTAAATACACTTGTATGTATCCTCAATTTTATTCTTTGGAAAGAAAACGCATGTGTTGATGTGTATTGTGTCCAGGCAGCTCTTAAAGTGACTGCAGTCTAAAATTCCTGCTGTTTGTCAAAATAACTATTGTGGTAAGAATCATTACAGTGAAATAAAATGATTTGTGTTGTGTTAACTGGCAATTCTAATGCATATAAATAAATAAAAAATATAATAAACATTTTATTATTATAATATTATTATTAGTATTATTAAAATAATAATAATAATAATGATAATGATAATGATGATAATATTATAATATAATAAATAATAAATTGTATTATAATATAATAAAAAATATTTGTATTATAATATAATAAATAAATATTTGTATAATAATAATAATAAATAATAATAATAATAAATACATTTATATATATATATATATATATATATATATATTTTTTTTTATTATCTGAAAACCCTAATGACTCCACTTTTTATCTGTAATGTATACAGTATTTTGGATGCGGTTTCCTTTTGGCTTTCTTAGTTGGGGGTTAAAATACACTTAGTCATGGAGCTACCAAAAAGACAATACAATCCTGGGAGAACTTAAATAGCATTGTATCAAACCTTTTGAAATCCTGAAAAGGATTATTGGATGTTTTTCTTCCCCTTATATATATCCTCATTGTTAATAATACTATCATTGTATATACAATAGTAGTGATCATAATCTATACACGTGCAGATTTCGGGCTACACTGTAAAAAGTTACAAACCAAAATGTTCAATAAATAATCACACAAAAAAAAAAAAAAATACACTTAGTCAAATTATGAGTTTGATTGCAGTGACACTCAGGTGTCAACAAAACATACTAGTGTCATTCAGCTCACTTCAGTTTATTTTGTAGCTGCTTTATAGCGGAATGTAACTTGTTTACACTTGTGACCCTGGAGCACAAAAGCAGTCTTAAGTCGCTGGGGTATATTTATAGCAATAGCCAAAAAGTTATTCTACGAGTCAAAATTATAGCCAAAAATCATTGGGATATAAAGACTTTCTACATTTCCTACTGTAAATATATACATTTTTTATTATTAACATGCATTACTATAGGAACATAATTTGTACAACTTGAAGGTGATTTTCAAATTGGTTGTATCTTGGCCAAAAATTGTTCTATCATAACAAACCATACATCAATGGAAAGCTTATTCAGCTTTAAAATTGACACTTATGACTGGTTTTGTTGTCCAGGGTCACATTTGATGAATTTGCGACCCTATTTTTATTGAGCAGAATTGAATCAACATTGAACTAATGACCGGGTTTTCATCCGTAACGCTGCTTCTAGCTGAATTGAACTCATTCCATATTTCATAAAGTACAGTTCTTGATCTGAAGTTACGTGGTGATTCAGCCTCCTAGCATGTATGTGTTTCTGTAGATGACCTGACGGGGGCAGCACTGATCCCTGCATCTCCTGAGGCGTGGGCTCCGTATCCTCTCTACACCACTGAACTGACCCCAGGCCTGCCACACGCCGCCTTCACCTACCCCGCCGCTGCTGCTGCCGCCGCTGCCCTGCACGCCCAGGTGAGGGACCAGCCGGTGTGTGCCCTCTCTTCCTTCTCTCCGTCACTGTGTCTGTCCAGTGTGACGTCACCAGAGCTCGCTGGCCCTTTCTTCCGTTAGTTTGTACAGGTAGTGCATTCAGTGGTTGTGAATTTATAGCGTTCATAATTCCACATTCATCACTAACTACAATGCCTTCGAAAAAGATTCGGCCTCTTCAATCAACAGTAATGACCGTGTTCAGAGAACACTGAGCAGAGCGACAGAAAGATAAAAAGATTGTGTCTGCGGAACGATAAGGCAAGAAGTATGACCCGTGTAAATATCATATTTGCTTTCCAGCGCTGGAGAGAACTCAAGGAGTAGAAGGCCTGCGATTGGACGCCGAGGTTGTTTTGGTTCTTCTTGATAGGTGATTTACAATGGACATGATAATTCATGTAAGTGCGTCATAAATGGAACGCGGCAGCAGTTTTCTGTCTGAGATTTTTCTCCTTGCTCGCATCTCATGCAAGTGATTATAATGACTTCTAAGGTATTTTGTTGCACCACTCGCGTCCTGTGCAGACTGTGTAACATTGGTACTGCTTTGTTTCACAGAACTCTTTGACTGGGTTGCTTAAGCTACATATGTGTGGGGCGGAGCTGTTAAAGAGGCAAGACCCTTTTGGGGTAGAGGCGTGTTTGTCTTGATTTGAAATATCAATTTTGGCTTCCAGAAATCCCATACCCTGCATTTTTAAATGTGTATATATTTATACTTGTGTTAAAATATATTTTTGTTTTTAAATTTTGTATCATGGTAAAAAAAAAAAAAAAAAAAAAATATATATATATATATATATTAATAAAGTAAATATTAAAATATAAATATACAACTAGATAAATTATTGATAATAATATTATTATTATTCATAATAATATTAATAATAATGTTATTATTATTGTTATTATTATTAATAATAATAATATTAATAAGTGTGTGAAACCGCATCT
The DNA here is from genome assembly GCA_032275025.1 of Enteromius treurensis. Taxonomy (NCBI): domain Eukaryota; kingdom Metazoa; phylum Chordata; class Actinopteri; order Cypriniformes; family Cyprinidae; genus Enteromius; species Enteromius treurensis. Next base: position 3,454,170 of record JAUCMU010000053.1, read on the forward strand.
CGAACAGAGCAATGCAAACAACAAAATAAATAAATGAAATATGTAATAGTATATGTATATGTGTTTGTATAATAAAATGACTGCAAAAAAATGCATATTACTAATCAATAATTAAGTGTTAAATATTTTATAATAGGAAAATATATATAGAAATATATATATATTAAATGACAAAATATATTCATGGAACATGATATTTACTTTATATCCTCATGAGAAAAATCAGTCATTTTCACCCATTCAGTGTATTTTTGGCTATTGCTACAAATATACCCCAGCGATTTAACACTGGTTTTAACACTGGTTTTGTGCTCCAGGGTCACACATACGTAATATAATATGCATTGCATTGTTTGATATGCAATTTTATAGCATTAGTTTTATTTTGTACTGCGCAAAAATAGCATAAGCCTTAATTTCAGTGGCTTGTAGTTCAGTATTTCCCACAATGCCCCTGACTCGCGCTCCGGTATGACGCAGCTAAATCTGAGGTGTCAGAGGTCCACTCGGAATATGACAGTTCTGATTACCCAGAATCCCTCAGAACAGCATTCCGTGGCGTTGCTACGAGATCACATCAGACAAAAGCTGTTTTTAATTGCATCTCAGGTTGGATTATGACGGAGTCGTTGAGTGAATCTGTGCCCAGGGAGGTGCCGGTTAAAGTTTAGCCAAAAAACTGTGTGTGAGTGTTTTTATGATCCATTAAAAGCAGCACATGTTAAAAAATCTCCCCCACAAATGCTTTGCCTTGTAGGTTTAAATGGGTAAAAAAAACAAGTATTAAAGTGTTTTATGCTCCTCAGGTGATAATGTCATGGTTTATTGTCAATCTTCGTTGAGTTTAATGAAATGTGATTGGTTTTGAAGACTGTGCTGACAGATCAAGTTTATTGATTGGATGGCTAGACTCTGTAGTTGTCATAGCAACACAGTGAGAGCTAAAGGTCACGGAAGAGGTTTTACTTCAGTCTCCTGAGCTGTGCTGTATGCTCACAGGATCATCAAGGCTTTAATTCAGCTTGTTTGCAATTTGAAGTGTACGAGAACGAGATTGGTTGATCCAAACCAATGACGGAAAGGAGATTGATCCAAACAAATGTTTTCCAATCCTGTTTGGAATGACAGGTTAAGGTTGTAGTGTATTTTGTCAGGATCTCAAAGGAGCTGTAAAAGGTTTCATCCACTGGGTGAGAAAGAGTGAGTGCTAATGGATCCACACGCTAACACATCCTCTGCCCAGTGTCACTCTAAAGGGCTTCAAAGAGTTCAACCAGTACTTTCCACTAACGTATATGTGTGTGAAAGTCCAGAAACAATATACCAAATTTTGATGTATAATTAGCAAATATATTATGTTGTATATGTACTGTACACATTCTGCTTAATATTTTGTACAGATTAAATTATGCATTTAAGTCTCCATTTATGAATTACTAAAATATAAATAAGAATTTATTAAAATTATGAAAACCGAAAAAAAAAATTAATAAATAAAATCCTGCTTTGCATACTTTTTATTTTATTTAAGTATGCAAAACAGCATTTCATTGATTTCTTTAAAAAAAAAATCTAATTATGCAAAGCAGGATTATTATTATTATTATTTTTTTATTTTTTTTTTTTCTGTTGTAACTTAGTTAGGAAGAAATTTGTTGACATGTAATGTCCTCTACAGAGGACAAAGCGCCTTAGCTGGGAGTAGGGAGGATATTCAACTGTAAAATAATAATTAAAATGTAGTATTAAATGTTCTGTATGAAGCTCCTAAACAAATATGAACTTGTAGCCATCCTGTATGATTTAGCTGGATGAAAGCGATGTGGAATTCCTCTGGCGTGTAGTGTGTTTTTGCATGTAGCTGGGAAGATGCAACTATAAGTCTGCAGTCAAACTGCTTGAGGAACGTCTGCTCTTCCTGCCTCTTCCAGCACACACCTGAGTGAGATTACTTGGTCTGTGCTCTATTGGTCAAATTGCCCGACTCCTCCTGACCAACGTGGGAAGCTCGGAGCTAGTCGGCAAGGGCAGAAACGGACGTGCCAAGCTGATTGTCGTTCTCTTGCCCTTGGCTGGGGAAGTGGGGGGTTTTGGTGTGGTTTGGGAAGGCAGGACGGGAAAGGAGTTAATGTCATCTTGCTGAAAGATGTTTATAGATGCACTGATAAGAGTTTCCTGCTCAGTCAGGGAGTTCATGCTTGCTTCAGGTCATTAGCGCAGCTCAAACCGGAGCCCATTGTAGAAACCGTTTGCGTTCTGGCTCTTTGTTTGTCTATTGCCCCCACAGTTTTAAAATCCTACAGTCTTAAAGGTTTGTGAGCGGTCTTTTAAATGCCTCTAGGCAGTAACTTTGGTGCAGCAAAGAGAAGTTTTAATTGGCTTAATGGTTCTTCTTGGATATTGAAATTGTTCTGAATGTTAAGGGTTTTTTTGTGGGGGGGGGTGTTTTTATAGAAGTTGTTTACTGTAGAATAAACTTTTGTTGTAACTGTAAACTGTAAATGTAATGCATAAAGCATAATATTGTAGTATTACATTTTATTATTATTATTATTATTATTATAGAATAAAAACAAAATACTAAATGTGATGCATAATTAAAAATCTTTTTATAAATTTATAAAAACTTTTATAGGTATTTTTAATGTCCTTTTTATATTTATGGTGTAATGTATTTTTGTACTTGTGCATAATTTTAATCAAATAAAACTATTGAAATGTATCCATATAAAACGAGCAAGTGATACTTTAAAAAAACACAAAAAAAAAACCCTGATATATTAAAAAGGTACTTGGTTTAGTAGGTAATGAAATGGTAATTCTGTGTTTATATGCATCTATATACATTTAATAACTGTAAATTTATATTAATCTATTACATTACATTGTCAAATAGGTTAAGCTTCTGATCTGATTGTGATTTTTCTCTTGTTCATGTGGTGTGTAGATGCGCTGGTACCCTTCTCCCTCTGAAAGTTCTCAACCAGGGTGGAAATCCCGCCAGTTCTGTTAAACAGTCAGTGAGTATCGCTCCCACCTCCTGCACATGCTCACAGGTCTAGATTGTAAGCTGACGCTCCTCTTGTTTCCACAGATGCCATTCCTGACCAGACGTTTTTTTTTTTTTTTTTCCCTCCTGTATAAATGAAGGACAACTTGGCTCAGCATTTAATTTAATCAGGTTTATTTAATGGACAATCTAAGCATGAAGGATCGTTTTCCTGGAGGAAGTCTTCTACAAAGCACTCTGAGATGCTGAAGACCCTGACAAACCTCACGGTACTGTCTCCGTTTCTAGAGCTGCGCTTGACGAGCCAATCAGGCGCAGGCGTTCAACATGTCTAGCTGCTCTGATAGATGTTTGTTTTTGAGGACGTCGTTCTGCATGCGATAAGGCATGAGTTTTAGAGTTCAAACCTTTTCATTTCCATCCCAGCCGACCCTAAATGTTTTCAGCCTGTTGTTTTTGCAGCTTCTTTGATCGTGTCAAAGGTGGAGACCTGAATCTCCTGATTCTATCTTTCTTTTTTTCCTTGTTTGTTTGTTTGTTAGTTTGCAATCCAGTCTTTGTGTACCTTTTTTTTTGTTTTCTATTTTTAAGAACTGATGACATATGCACTGGGTATTTGTTTGTGTTTGTGATCTTGACGTCTCCTCCAGACCTTCATCTTCCTCTTGCCCTGAAATCACCAAACCTCTGCTATCTGTGTTTGCTTGGAGAATATTTGAACAAAAAGTAAAGAGAAATGTACAAGTATCTTTGTACATTTGTGTAATAATGAATATTTATGCATTTTTTGTTTTGTGCAATTAAATAAGTATATATGTATGAGCATTTTAGTGTTCCCTTGTGTTATTTTTGGTGTTTTAGTTGGTTGTTAACTCGGTCTATAACCTGTTTGAAGTAAATAAGTGCAATTCTTGATTTAACTTTTTTTTCTTTTCTTTTATTTTTTGCTCTGTTACATACGGACGTTTCCAGACTGTTGCAGTACTACGAGTTTAAATGGACTGCTAACATGAGATTGCTGTATCATAATATATATATATATATATTAAAACAAACAAACAAAAAAAGTAAAAATGCTGATTTTTCATTTTCAGAATGTGAAACTGGAGAATAAAAAGGGAATCTGAGGATCTTGGGTGTTTTGAGTGGCTTCTTCTAATCCATCTTGGAAATTTCAGTTAAACCAAAATTGTGTATTTGCACTTTTTGCTGAAAATGTGCTCTCCTTCAGGCCATCCAAGATGTTTCTTCTTCAGATTTACATCATGGATGCTTTGTAGTGACTGGGACTCCGAACGGGACTCCAAACCGCTGATAAAAACATCACAATAATCCACACCACTCCAGTCCATCAGTTAATGTCTTACGAAGAAAAAGTTGTTCATGGTAACTAGTCCTCTAGGCAAAGTATTGCTTTCTCCAGTAAAAAGAAAAAACTAATTGTCTGAAATATGCACAGATCAAGCAATGTTCACAAGTAAAAAAAGGTCAAAATCCAAAGCTGTGATCAGCATGTGAGTGAATTTTGATGATAGTGAACCGAGGATGGGCTTTTTCCACTGCAACATGCCAGAAACATCACTTTAAGTTGATTGATATGTTTTATGCGATCACCGAGCTGTTGGGTTTACAAGACGTTAATGGATTGGACTTAAGTGGTGGTGGTGGTTTTATCAGCTGTTTGGACTCTTTCTGACTGCACCCATTCACTGCAGAGTATACACTGGAGAGCAGATGATGTGATGCTACATTTCAAGAACTCCTATACATCATAAATGGCCGGAGTATAATTTCTTTATATATGCACATGCTTTAAATGGCGCTTCCTTGTATGGATTTTACGCCCTTGTATACCCCTCATATTACTGCTGCAGGTCAAGTTTATGGGTTATTTTCGTTCCATGTTTTTCCTTTTAAGGCATCAGTTCCTAAGCAGCTGTTACCAGCTGAAGAACAGGACTTCATCTAATCACAACACAACCGCAGATCTGGCCTGTGAGAGGCCTGGTGTTTATTTGAACAGCGCTGTTGTTTTCAAACTACGTCTGAAAGAATATCGCTGGGTAATTCAATTTATTTGAACGGTGCTTTCACAATACATTGTTCCAAGTCCGCTTTACCAAAAATAGTGTCCCAAGTGAGTAAAGGAAAAGCCCCTCAGATGCAAGGAAGAAACCTTACAAGACTCCACAAGGGAAATCCTCCTCATCTGGCACACATTTAAAGTCCATGTTTGCCTTGTGTACTCCTAAAAAGTTTATTTTTACAAGATTTTTTAAATATCCTTAAAGGCAAGGTTTAATTCAAAACGAGCCGTAAATGCATTAAAATCTTAGTTTAAACGTTTATTATTAATTTTATAATTAAACTTTTCATATTTAAAAGAAATCCGGTTTTAACATAAATATTAAACCTCAATTGTTGATGATAAATATTTAAAATAAGCATATTGGAATGATCACGTGACACGGAAGACTGGCGTAATGATGCTGAAAAATGAGCTTTACGTCACAGGAGAAACTTTTAAAATAACACCGGTTAACTTAGCTGTGTAAAACGGTCTGGAAGTTTATACATTTGTTGTCATGTATTATCGAGTTCATGAATAGTTTGTAGCGTTTACTGCACTTAGCTATTTAAAGCGGAAGTCTTGCACATAACAAATAGCTTACTTCCGCCTTGCACAATAATAAGGAAGACAAACATGTGTTTCTGACTTGAAAGCGCAGCAGAATGTTGACACAGAGCAGAAAAAATGTTTGTCCGCCTCCCACTTAAGAGGGATTTCCTGAATCCAAGAGAAGATTATAGAAGAAATAAAGAGACAAGTATCTGTTTCGACTACAGTCTTTTCAAACCCACATGTTGCTGTGTACATTAAAGAAATGTCATACGTTGGCAAATATAAAGCGTTTTAGTAGATGAATGAGCAGAGAAAAGCTTTATGAGAATTAACGCAGGATCTGAAAACCCGAACAAGCATGAGGTGCTTTTTGGAATGATGTCATATGACGCTGTTTGTAGTTTGGCCAATTATTTCACGTTAGTTTAAGTAGTAGAGAAGAAAGAGGTTTTGTGCAAATAATCTTTGCAATAAAATACAATTCGGCGTCGATCAAACCACAGCATCTGCGGGATGACGATGGAGCGCTGCCGCCCTCTGCTGGTTACAAAATACAACTAAAAATAATAATACACTTCTGTGTTTTATCAAATTAATCATGAAATCCTTTACAACATTCTTCTCAAAGTGAAATCCTTCTCAAAAATGAAATTATGTTGTATTTTGCGTGTCTGTGTGTGTACATAGTACGGAGGAGTAAATGAAAGGTATTAAACGTTTTTCATACTTATGAAAGTGAGGACAGAAAATACAATTAAATACAACTCAAAGTAATTTTTAGTTTTTTTAATTACATTAAGTTCAATGAAATTTCTCAAGAAAACAAAAAATCAATGTTAAAATAAATTATTTTCCATTATTATTTTATTTGTTTAATTAAAACAATTTTTTAGGTTAAAATGATTTTTATTTCCCGTGTTGGGAACATATTCAATTAAATGCTACTAAAAGTATGTTATATGCTTCAAAATTATATGCTTATGCTAAATTCTTATTATTGTATTTATTTTTAATTATCTATTTATTTTTATATCTCACTATAGTACTGGGGAAACAAAATATAAAATAAAATCCAGTGTTTATATCATGTGTATGTATGCGTCACACTGAAAATGAGGTCATAAAATTAAATACAGCTAACCCTAATTGTTGTATTTTATTTAAAATTTAATTTTAATTATTTATTACGTAAATCAGACGCTAATTTAGATTTTCGTATAATTTAGGCATAACGTACCTCACTACAGCATTGAGGAGTTAAGTTAAATCAGACATAATTATATAAAAATTATTGAATCAAATTTTAGATTCACGTAGAGGTGCTCGCGGCGCTTACGCATGCGCGCGCCCCCGGCCCTGTCCGCTTCAACACCGCGTAACGGATCACGTGACTCAGTCTCCGGCGCTCTCCGCATCATCATCATCAGCAGCATCATCAGCAGCAGAGATGTCCGCGAGCTCCGCGTTCAGCGACGAGAAAGGCGGCTCCGCCAGCGAGCCCGAGTACGGCCACGACCCGGCCAGCGGCGGCATCTTCTCCTCCGACTACAAGAGGTAAGACCCGCCGCGTCCGTGCCACCGGAGCGATTACCGTCCAGAAAATCTCAGACAGGGCGAGGTGCGCATGCGCGGATGAACGAGTGAATCCTGTGGAAAAACAAAGAGAGGATAAACAGTGGAGATGAACTGGCGTGAATGGATATTGTATGTTCTTGTGTGTGTGTGTGTGTGTGTGTGTGTGCGCGTGCGTGTGTGTGTTTTCAGCACCGGTCTGTGGACAGCGCTCAGGTCACATATGATGCCTTCTGTGCTGGTTTACACCTCAGTTTGGCCGTTTTAGTCGTTTATTTGGTGAAACTGTTGGTTTATGTATTTAGTATTTGTATGGCAGTGATTTAACGTTGTTTGTACAATGTAAATATAGCCCTGTTATCTATATCTCTCGCTATAGCGTCGCTAGCATCATGCTGACTAGCACAGCTACCTCTACATCCGCCTCTGTTGATTATAACCCTATATACACCAAAATATATTTTAAAATAACATACCGAATAAATACCTTCATTTTAAGTGCATCAAAGTAAGCTACAAAATACAGCAGTCACGACGTAAACTACTGTTTTTTCTACTACTATACTAAAAAAATAGGTAGCATGAAATGTCTTCACAAACTTTCCATCAGTTGGCCTGTTTGATTTATCCCTGTAATTACTCAGATGAAGGTTAGTTTCAAGGTAACCAACAGTTTAGTATTTGTATCCTAATTTAGTTACTTGGTTTGTTTGGTAACAAGGGCCTACTTTGCATCAGACACTGACTCAATGACACTGAGTCATTCATAAGAAGACAGCTGATGGCACATGTATTCATAGCTACTAACTAATTAATCACTTGATTGTTAAGTTTTAATATATCATAAATTGGGTAGTCATTCATGAAATGTCAAATCTAAATAGTGTACAATGTTCAGCAATCCAATATTTATTTTTATTCTTATGAGAAAAAACAAAAACAAAAAAAAAAACGGGATAATCTGGGAGTCCATGTTTCACAGAATTATAATTTACTTTTTAGGTTTTTAATTCACACTATTTATCTTTGGCAACACACTTGGGAAAAAAACAGTCTCGCAATAAATTAAACCAAAATATATAGCAAAAAATAAATAAATAAAAATACTATATATATATATATATATATATACTAAAATTATTTTTAGTTAATTAAAAAAGTATCCCTTCCCAGATAGTTGCAGTGAGTTATTTTGTAGTAATGGTTGTAATGCTTTTTTTAATGTTTGTTTATTATATATATACAGTATATATTATAGTTTTTACTCTTTGCCTTAGCCACCATAATTGCAAGCAAACATTACCAATCATTTTTAATAATAACAATAGTGACAAAAGTACACAGCAAATATATCAAAATTAAAATTTAAACATGCATTGAACATAAAAACCATATAATCAAAGCTCATTTTTAAATATTATTAACGTTATTAATATAGTAGTAAAGAAATAATACTGAAAAGAGTAAAGTAATATTAGTATGTTTTTTCTATTTAAAAAAAGGTTGAATAAAAATGTTGCTTAGCGTGTTGTTTAATGTGACCTTAAGTCAGGATTACATCTTTTCATCGAAGCTGGCATCTACATCTTTCTCTACTCCACCCCTGCTTCTGCCTCTGTGTCTTGTAAAGATGTGAAGATTATGAAGAAGAGATCTAAGATTGATAACCAATGTTGGCAGACTCTCTTTATCCTTCTGTGGCTATATTTAGAAGCAGGTGCTTTAGTGTGGAGAAAGCCTTGTTTCTGCTGAGCTCATATGACATGCTTTTTCATATTTACTAATATTATTCACACGAAATGTCTGTTTTTTATCATTTATCTGTTGCATGTTGAATCAGGTGTTATTGTAATGAACTAATATTAAGATTAAAATGATTAAAAAAAAGTTTTTGCTAATTAAAATAAAGCTGAAATCAAAAATGTAAACACAAACGAGGAATTAACTGAAATAAATAAACTGAAGTACTTAACCGATTAATGCTTTAACAGAAAAAAATAATAAAAAACTAATGATAAATTAAGAGCCTTTAACATCTAGAGACCCTTTCTGTTTCACAAAAGGTTCTTTATGACGAAAAAAGGTTCTTCAAATTAGAAAAAACAAAAATGGTTCTTCTGTGGCATTGCTGTGAAGAACCTTTATTTTTAAGAGTGCACACCTTTTCACATCATTGCTTTTGTCAGACTGTTGCTTGAATTCCTTTGCATATAAAGACAATTCACAAACGTGACTTTACTGGTGCTTAGCGGTTTGGAACTGACTGAATTTAGAAGTATATCTAGGGTTGAGGGGGATGCTGGGATATAGATACTGAAATACACTGATGTTCTGTAGTGGTTGCATATCTGTGTACAGTAGATACTCTTCAGTTCAGAAAAACAACTTTTATCAACTGAACCCCTGCAAAAAAATAAATAAATAATTAAATTATATATATATATATATATATATTATAAGTATTTTACCATACTGAAATACGTTTTATTTTGTATTTAGGCTATTTGTTTATTTAATTATTTATTTTTTTAACAGGAATCCCCTGAAAAGCATTTAGTCTAGTTTTGAGTAGCAATTGGCTGTTTTTGCTGTAAAAACCTGGCAACCCTGGTGGACATGCAGCACTGATTCCAGCAGAGGGCGCTGTAATACTAAAATTCATGCAAGAACACAATCTAATCACTGGAAGCTGGGAATCTTAATTTGAGATGTCAAAGAAGTTTAAAGTTATTCATCTGTCCACCTTATTATAAAGAGAAATCGTTTAATCAGAATACCTTCTGAAGAAACTTCCCGATTTTAATAAAACAATAACCAATAATGCAATAGTCTAACATATTTCACACTCCCAGTCCTCACTTATTTCCCACTTGCTATTCTGTTTCTCTCAGAAATATGTCGCAGTATGAACATGAGATGCACTGTGAATGCATTTTATGCTGTTGTTGTGTTGTGAATGAGGCAGAAATGTGACATAAATATGTTTTCTCTCTGCATAATCATCGCTTTCAGATTCCTGCTCTGCTGTCACAGAGCTCTGACACTGTTGCGCTGCAGGATGCGTGTGTGTGCGTGTGTGTGTGTGTGTGTAATGGCAGTTCGACTGGTTCAACAGTAAACATGAAGACGAGCGAGCGATTCTCACATGCTGTTGCCTTGGCAACACACCCCTCTGATCTGCTACTGTACAGCTCTCCATCTCTGCTCCGTTAACAGCTAAATAAACAGAGAAGCAGAGACGTATAGATCTATAGAGAATTCATCAGATTGCTGGAGATCAGTCTGACAAATGCTGTAGGTGAGTGTAGAGAGATTTGGGCCGTTCTGACGCAGGAGAATGTCTCTTTAGAGGTCAGTGGCTTTTAGCACTGCAGTGTGAATTCTGCGTCTGTCTGTGAATTTTGGCTGTTCCCAATCCTGTCTCCATGTTATTCTGGGCTCAGAAACGCCACGTCACTGGCAATAAGAATTAGACTCGTTCAAAAGAATCAAACTGTATTGAACAAAATGACAGGGAATCGTTTCGATCAAAGTATGTCTGACTGAACGTGTATTTGACAAAATAACAGTAAACTGAATCATAATGATTCGATGGAAATTGTATTGGACAGAATAAAACTAAATGTAACATGAAAAATTTTAATGTAACCGAATCTGAAGGATTCAAATTAATCAAACTGCACTGGAAAGAATGCACACGAATCAAATTGAATTATACTGATTCAATAACATTGTATTCGAGTGACTTTTTTTTAAAGTAAACTGGACTGAAAAAAACAATGCATGTTTTACATTGAGCACGTAACATCCAGTTTTAATATTTGATGCACAAAATTGTTATTTCACATTGCAAAGCCAAGACATATTTGAACTCCCTTCAAATGAATCCAATCATGAATCAAAAAACAAGACACACACTAAAAACAACACAGTTTCTGGCATTCAAAGCGAATAATGATACAGTGCTTGTGTGCGTGTCGACATCCCAACCAAGGGGTTTTCCTCCGAAAAGCCTTTTTTTAGAGCAGCGTTTCTAGCTGAGTCATGTCAGAGAGAGGGAGAGGCAGTCAACCGTCGCAGAAAATACGATGGAAAAGAGGACGAGGGACAGGAAAATGTGCCAGAGAGCGATGGTGTGAATGAAAGGAGAGGGAGAGACAGAACGTGTGCTTCACGAGGGGCGGGGTTTGCTGCTGGTGGGCGGGGTTTAGCTCTGCCCGTCGGTCAGAGCAGTGTGTTCACCATCAGTCGGCTCTAAGCATGATGAGAACAGCTTTTGCCATCGCCTCCCTTCTCTTCTCCTCACGCGGAAGATGCTTTGAAGCCTCCGTATCTGCATCGAGTTGAAGACCAGATCTGAGGATTTTGCTTGTGCTTTGGAGTTTACGGTCTGCTGTTGCTTTTGAGCCGGATTCTACAGGTGTGTGTGTGTGTGTGTGAGGGTTTGACTCTTCAAGAATCAGCTACAGGTGTGTTTACCTGCCTCAGCGGATCTGAACAGGTGCGAAAGTTTTGGGACGAGCTTGACAATGACTACCATGCAGAAGCTGCTCCAGCTGCCGGTGAACGCCGTGAACATCGTGAAGAGCGTGCAGGGAGTCGCTCAGGGCCAGGAGGAGGCTCTCAGCCCGGTGCTGACGCCTGACAGCGGCCCGCAGAACTGGTACAACGCCGTCCAGCCAGAAGAACTCCGGCACCTAAGATCTGGGGGGACGGGCGGAGGGGGTGGGAGCGGAGGGGGCGAGGGGTCGGAGGATCGACCCGGGCTGGAGGAGGGGCTTACCAGCAGTCAGTCGCAGCCTTTACGGTACGCTAACGCTCACGGAAAGTCATGAATGGCTGTGTGAGTGATCCCTTTCAAAGCGTAATTAAAGCCACTTTGCTTTTCTGAAAAAAATAGTTACAAATGAGATAATTTACATAAAAATTATTTAAAATATAAAATGTAAAAAAAAAAAGTGTATATATATATATATATATATATATATAGATATATATATAAAAGAAAATGAGGACACATTTAATTAAAACTAGCTAAATTAAAAAGTGTGTGCATTTATAAACAATGTAGACAAATTTTATATATATATGATATATAATCTATTTGTTATGTATACTATATATTTGTGTATATGTATAATCTAAATAATGTAAAAATTGTATAGTAAATGGGTGCTTGTGTGTGTATTTTGGTCTTGGAATTTGATTGCGTAAAATTAAGTTGTTAATAAAATAACTAGTGTAAAATTAAATATTTAATTTGATAACTGATAAATGTTTTTTTTTTATTACTATAATAAAAAATAAATATTGCACATTTTAAATGTAAAAACCATACACATAAATAATGTAATAAATATATATTTTATATTACATTTATAACTAAAAAGGGTAAATTTGTTCATTTACACATCACCTGAAAGCTGAATGGATAGCTTCTCCATTAATTTATGGTTTTTTAGGATATCAGACAATATTTGAGATATTACAATATAAGGATGAGATAAAACTATTTGAAAATCTGTAATCTGAGGGTGCTGAAAATGTCAATTTTGAGAGAATCACCTTCTAAATGAAGTACTAAGCAATTCATATTACTAATAAAGAATTAAGTTTTGATATATTTACGGTAGGTCATTTACATCTTCATGGAACATGATCTTTACTTAATGATTTTTTGCATTAAAGAAAAAGCGATAAATTTGACCCATAAAATGTATTGTTGGCTAATGCTATAAAATAACCAAAGTTGCTTATGAGTTGCTTTTGTTCTCCAGGATCACATATATAATCGGTATAACTCTGATGTGGTGTATTCTGAAACTTTTAAAGACACTTTGCTGTCTTGGAGAAACTCTCTCATTAGTGCTTTTTCTTTCCTGCTGGATTTCCTCTTCTTCTTGTTGCACCTCTTGAGCAGAGGGTTTGTTAATTGTCAGGTCTGGTTGGTGTAATAGTCACCTGTGCACCTGCTCATACAGTGACACCCGAGTCATGCAGATCTTCCTCTACACATATAGTCCAGAACTGTTGGCAGAGACTCGAGGAGTATCGGTGTCTCAGAGTTTGTGGTCAGAGAGGATAGCTGTGCTGCTCAACAGGCGGCAAGAAAGAGAGAAACCCTGTGGAGCCTTGAATTATGAATAACATTAACAATATGGAGCTCAAAGTGTTTTATGCATGATGAAGACGATAGGAGATATATTGCAAATCAGATTCTCTGCAGGGAGCTTATATTTCATTACATACGGTCTTTTTTCAATATGCTATGAAATGGGTTTACTTTACATTAGTTAAATGGTCCTGCCATGCAAAAGGGAGAGGTGAATGCTGGGACAATGCACACACACACACACACACACACACACACACACACACACAGGTTATAAATAAAAT
>JAUCMU010000053.1:3479647-3503690 GCA_032275025.1 Enteromius treurensis
TAGGGTCAAATTCTAGGGTTGTAAATGGACCTGTAAAACCGTTTCTGGGCATTTTTTCCCCTTACCTAAGCTACATATCTTCTATGTACATATCAGAGAACAATTTAAAATATTCTCTCAATGCATTCTATGGCACGTTTAAATACTCTTGAAACGGGTCCATCACATGCTGTAAAAACAGCAAGGTGCAATGCAATAGGCAAAGAGGTCTCAAGCAATATTCAGTGTGTTTATTTGTGTGTTTTCAGAGTTGGTTGTGGCTGAGTCTGTAGTGGTGATCAAAAAGCTTCTGCAGATGCAGCCTGAACAGCACAGTGATATCATCAAACACATGGCCAAACTCATTGACAACATCCAGGTAGAGTTGTGATTTAACTACCTGTTTTTTCAAACAGACTCAGTAGTTCTGATTATGCATGTGTGTGCAATCAGGTGCCCATGGCCCGAGCCAGCATCCTGTGGCTGATCGGAGAATACTGCGAACATGTCCCCAAAATCGCCCCCGACGTCCTGAGAAAGATGGCCAAAACCTTCAATAATGAGGAAGACATTGTCAAGCTGCAGATTATTAATCTGGCTGCCAAACTGTACCTTACTAACTCAAAACAGGTGAGGGGAGAAATGTGGTTATGACCAGGTTGTTACTACTTTTCAGTTTAATATTAATTATTTTTGAAAGTTATTTGATGTGTTTTTGTAGTTTCAGTTACTATTAGTTATTGATATCCCTGGGCTAAAGGGACTGTATGCATCACATTAGCTTGTTTGTATGCTGTTAACTGTGTTCAACATACTAGGATGAATGATTGAAGCCACATTAGCAGTAAGCAAGCTTCCTTGCATTATGCAACATGATGAAACTCATAAATGAAAGCATGGAAGGGAATAAACGGGTAGAACACGCTGAAATTTTCGCATTAACATGCATAAAAAGCTTGTTTTGTTGTTGATGTTTGAGGTAATTGGTCTAATGCAGTATTTTTAAAACGTAGTTACAAAGTTACTTATGGTTAACGTCTAAAGTGGACTATCAAAATAAATATGATATGTAGTTGGTTTTTATGCATATAATTTTTTTTTTTCATTTTTATGATTATTTTTTATATTTTAGTTGTAATTATTTTATTACATCAGGTTAAATGAATATTGCTTGGCAAATAAACAAAATAAAATAAGTTTATCTTTTATATTTTTCTTCTCATGTAACAATTTTTATAATGAACTATTTAACTCTGCGATCAGTGCATCAGTCTTGATGGAAGCCAGAGAAACCCAACATGAGTCATTGTTTAATCAAGCAAGACGATCTCTGCCTTCATGTCATATTATTTAGATGCACACAAGTACGTTGCCCGTCAAGCATGAAACTCTTCAGACTCCTGAGAATTAAATTCCTTTGTGTTTTTCTTTTCTTTTTCTGTCTTTAAGACCAAACTGTTGACGCAGTATGTACTGAACCTGGCAAAATACGATCAAAACTATGATATCAGAGATCGTGCCCGCTTTATCCGCCAACTCATTGTGCCCACTGATAAGAGCGGCGCTCTTAGCAAATACGCCAAGAAGCTTTTCCTTGCACTCAAGCCTGCCCCCGTCCTGGAGTCTCCATTTAAAGGTAAAAGTTTTTATTTTAGTGTTAGTTTACTATAGAAATGACTTGCATGCAAATTTTGAGATAACTGGGACCATCAGGAAAAAAAATCTGAGGAGCAGGAGGAGACAATAAAACCCTAATTTGTGTTTTTTTTTCCTCATTTCATTGCAGACAGAGATCACTTCCAGCTGGGGTCACTGTCTCATCTGCTGAACGCTAAAGCCGCCGGATACCAGGAGCTGCCCAACTGGCCCGAATCAGCGCCCGACCCATCCGTGCGCAACGTGGAGGTGAAGGATTCTGTGTGTGCAGAGCGAACAGTTCTGACAGGGCCAGAGGGCGCAGGGGTGCTTCTCCTACAGACCACCAGAGGGAGCTCCAACATGCAAGACCTCCCAAAGAAATGCCCCAAAGCGCTGACCAAAAAACCCCACACTATCCTCGCTCATTAGCATAACTCCACCCTCATAACGCATAAATCACACAGTCTGCATTTCAACGGGGTGGTAGCTACTCATCCTGCAGCCCAATTGGTTGATGTGTCAGGGCTATATCCGTTGGTAATAGAGTGCAACAGTCTAGGTTCAGGAAGTGAAAGCTCCATTAATTTTCCTAATGGCAGAATGTGAGCTACAATGTTGTTAATCAATGGTATATGCTTTAAATACTCGTGTTTAACTGTGAAATTCTACTGAACGGTGATAGAAACTACATTTCCCATAATTCAGCAGAGAATCTCCACCAATCACAATAAGGAAATTGCACCAAAAGGAGTTATCTGCTCCCACACTCTCATGAAACACTGCGAGTAGAGTGCGGATCGGGCGGCATTTTTATGTCCGAGCCCGATCTAATTTTTTCTCATACTAATGACACATGCACCTTTTTGTTTGGAAAGCCCGCTTTTATTTAGCAACTGTAGGAAGGCGGTCGGAAATGTCAGCAGATGAGAGCATCAGTGCACTCGGGGCAAAATGCGCCACTCTATTAACAGCATGACCATGCATAATCGCTATAGAGTTGAACACTAAACGGATTCAAAAACAAATTCTAGAATTCTTTGTTCGAAGGCTAGAGCCGAATGCTTCATTTGTGGTTCTTGAATTACTTTTAAATCACTGAGGGTTCTAGAACTGACTAGACAGACACGCCCACGCACATTTACATATGCCCCTCCTCCCTTATTAATATTCCATGATCAAATCTGCATATGCATGAGGTCTGTACCACACACTGATCGGTCAGGGTCTTGATTCCAGCTTCAGGTTTTTGTCTCCATAATCATGTTTGTTATTTCATGAAGCACTCATCATTCACAGCAGATTTCCTGTCTCTTAGATGGGTGTTTAATCAGTTTTATCCCCTCCAGTGTTCATCCACATCCCCTTTCTGACAGTCTGTCTGTCTATGTTCTCGCCCACCATATTATGCAGCAAGAGGAGGTCATATACACCAGTGAGGGCCGAATGGGTCTCTTGGGAGACTGGAGAGAGGTGCCCGCAAGAGTGCAGTGGCTTCTCTCTCTGTCCTCTATCTATGTAGTCGGGTCATCTGGCTTGACCTTTCTGCACTAAATTGTGTGTTTACGTGTTTGAAATCTGCTGACCTCATTTCCTGCCAAGCAAACCATCACATCGCTAAACCTTCAAATTAATGTTGCACTTCCATTACTGTGACACCAAATGCTCAGCAAAGCATTAAAACTTCATCCTAATACAGATTTGTTATTGACATATTGCGTATATGATTAGACCCTGCTGAAAGCTCTAAACTAAGGGGTGAATTCACTGAACTGACACATTGCGTACGCTATTTCAATGCAAACTAAACACACTAGTTTAATTAGGCGCAGTCTGTAATGGTATGTCCAAGACCGAATCAGAGAGATGTTGTGAGCATTTTAGTCAAAGGAAAAGAGTAATATAACTGCCCCGAGTAACAGCTGTAGCAATATTGCACAGTAAAGTTTCTTCGATTATGTGTTTGCAGATTCAGTCGGATTTATACCCAGCTAACAAAAGTATGTTCTAAGAACGTTTTGCTAACAATTCACATATGAAATGAGATATTTCTGATGTTCTCCGAACTTTTTAGGATATTTCAAAAACTTTTTTGGTCATACGAATGTTGGTAAATATAGTCCGTTTTAAAACATATTGGACGAACATCTAACTGAAACATTTAAGGAAAAAATGTTTCATGAATGACGCGTAAATAACATTTTTGTGCTAACGTTTCGAGAACATTAATGAAGACAAGCTATTTTTAAAGTGCCCCTATTATCGATTTTTGAAAATTACTTTTCATGCAGTGTTTAACACAGCTCTAAGTGAATGAGGGTTTAAATCTGAAAGTGCACCGTGTATGAAGTTATTGTCTCTTTAAAGAAAGAGTCATTCTGAATCCTTAAAGCAAGTCCCAAGCCATACCTCCAAAGTTATGCATCAGCATCAGCATCGCCAACCTTTTGGTCTTTTCACATTGGTCTGAATGAAAATGCAAATTCATCCTTTACCACTAGGTGTAGGTGTAGATGTAAAAGCTCACAAACACTGCTTTAAACCACCGGAGAGGTTCGGAAAAATGAATAGTTGAACCAATATTATTCTAAAATTAAAGTGTTTACATTGCATGCATGCCAACCCGTTGTTTGGGATTCCCAAAACCAAAATATGAATCTTTCATAACCCATAATGGGGGCACTTTAAGCAATTGTTCTATTAACATTATTGGAAGAGGGTTTATTCATAACTTCAATAGAACCTTGCAAGAATGTTAGCTTTAGGTTCTGAGAATGTTAGCTGGGTAACCACTTAATACTTATTAATGACCCAAAAGATTGTGAGTTCTTCTGTGCAGATTGATTTCAGCATTATACATACATACATACAGGTTCGTGCTGTTACCTACTTTGCATAATTCAAATTAAAATGAATGAAGTGAATTTATTAAATTGAACACAAAACAACACTGACGGATGTGAATAATGCTATTCATATTCTGAGTGAATTCCCCCTTAATGGCCCGTTCACACCAAGAACGATAACTATATTAGGGTCCACACCAATGGTTTAAAGTGCACTGCAGTTTTGTTGTCTGCAGCTTTAAATGCTCACAGCCTTTAAAGTCGGATGCATCCTGATTGGCTGCCGTGTTTTTACTAATTCGTCCAATGATGTGATGACCCAGTCCTGCACGGTTCGAATCCAACCCTAATTAAACACACCTGATCCAGCTTGTTTCAAAACGACATGGTATGTGTGTCGGAGCAGGATTGTAACTGAACTCCGCAGGGCTGCGTTTTTCCAGGAATTGACATCGTTATTGTTGTGTGGATATAGTCATATAGTTAAATTGTCTCTCCTGTTATTAAAACTTTACAAAGTTATCGTCCTTGGTATGAAGGACTGAAGCTGTTAGCGAAACATGGACGTAAAACGCATCCAGATGCGTGCTAATCTGTTGACGAGTGCAACCTGAATCCTTGTGTGTTCTTTTTAAATCTTTTTCTTTCTTTTCTGTTCTGTTCTGTTCTTTTCTTTCCTCTTCTTCTGGCCATCTCACAGCATCATTCTTGCGTTTCTTTTTATTCTTTCCTGTTTGCCAGGTTATTAGGCTGCTCGAAAGAGTCACCACTTTAACCAGCGTGAGTCTATCAGTCCCCCTTAGCGTCAGACCCAAAGAGCTTTTGCCACCAGCCTAGCGTAGCGTCTGTACTGTGCTAGATCAGCCTTTCCCTTTCCTCAGCCCTTGCTCTACGATTAAAGACCAGAATCCTCAAAAACACCCCAGCAATGGCCTGCAGCACTGGTGCTAGTTGCTAATTTCAACATGCTGATTCTAGCTTAAAATAAAAGAAATCTTGGGCAACTCAGTGCCGGCGGTCTTTGGGGTCTTTTTAAGGATGTGATTTCTTTAATTAAATGTTTAAGCGTACACAACAAGAATGACAGTGGCCATGAATGCACAACCTTACTTGCTGTAGACATCAAATGCTGGGCGAAGAGACACACATTAATGTATGTAAAGTGTAAACAAAGATGTTTGCTGCTTGTAAAGAGGCATTCGTGGCCGTTATTATGAATGAACCTCTTTCTCTGATTAGGTCCTCTCCAAATGTACTTGAGCCTGTTTTGATGGTGTTTTGCGATCCTTTGCAGATTCCAGAGTGGAGCAAATGCACAAGCCGGAAGGATCGTAAGGAGAAGAAAGTAGAGAAACCATTTTACTCAGACTCTGAAGGAGAATCTGGTCCAACTGAATCAGCAGATAGCGGTAACTGTGGCGAACATAACAATTTGTATATGGAAGAATGTAGTTATTAGCTATATAGGAAGCTATCATATTAGACAGCATGCGATGGATATTAAAAACAATCAAAAACGTTTTTATTAATTTAAACAAAACTAAATGAATATTTGTGTGTGAATATAGGCCCACATACAGTGTATGGGTCAATGACGTATAAGGATTTTCTACAAATATAAAAAGTAGAGTATATATTGCAATTGTTCAAAAATCAAGAATGTTGTGTGCACATAAATTCAGATTGGAATTTTGAATGAAGTGATTTTAATGTTTTTTCATCTAGAATAAAAAAAAAATCAAAGTCAGGTGGTGCGACCACATTGTAAAATCCAATAGTTTTACTTTTTCCCTTTTTTTATTTATTTATTTTTTACTCACCATCATAGTGATTAGCATTCCCTTTGGTTGGACACTTAGAACTTTGTCTACATCGTTATAATTTACTTCCTTTTATTGCAGTGAAGCAACATGATATCAGAGTCATTTGGTTCCAAAGGAAGAAAAGTAATAAATGGGTTTCTTTTAACAGGTCACTTAATTAATATATTATAAACAGTAGTTCTAGTGATTTTTCACAAATTTTCGCAATTGCGTAATTTATTCTGCCGCAATGCACTCTGGGAGTCAGTGAGTAAACCTACAGTAAAGGATCAAGTACACCATACAGTTCTTTTTTAGTTACTTTAACTCTCATTTAAGTAAACTATACTAACTCTGCATTTGTCAGAACAACATACTTTGCAATCGGTTTGCATGTTTTTTTCAAGTAAGTCCAACTAATTAGATTTTACAGTGCAAGATGTATCTTAAAATTAATTCATTTCCTTAACATGCATGCTTTTTATTTTTATTTTTTTAAGTTCTCAGTTTTTGAGTATTTGTAAATAATTATTTATATTTATTAATATTTAATACATTTTAATTATTAACAAAAACCCTTATTTAAAACACTTTAATTACTTATTAAAATTGTTATGAATGTTAAGGAAATGCATTCATTTTAAGATAAATCACAGTCGCACCACCTGACTTTTTTTTAAAGCTATGGCCAGTTCACCTAGATGAAAAAGCACTAAAATCACTTCATTTAAAGCTGCAATTATGTATGATACCTAAGGTCAATGATATATAAGAATTTTTAACAAATAACATATTGAAATTGTTCAAAAATTAAGAAATTTGTGTGCACATAAATTCAGATTCGAATTTTAAAAAGTGATTTTAGTGTTTATTAATAAAAAATGCCAAGTGGTGCAACTGTAATTTATCTTAAAATTAATTCATTTCCATAACATGCATAACATTTTTTAAAATTTCTCATTTTTAAAAGTTTTATATTTATTTTAATTATATTATCTTTGGAACATAAATATGAGATATATGAATATATGGAAACTCAAAGAAAACTGTAAATACTTTGTTTCTAACAAATGTTATGGAAATAAATAAAATAAAATAAATGCATTTTAAGATTTTTTCTTTTAAATTCTTTAAGATTTTCATGCACCACCTGACATTTTTTAAAAGTTTTTTTTGATGGCCTGTTCACCTAGATGAAAAAACTATAAAGTGGTTTATAATGGTTCTCTAGTTGTTAATAAACAGAACTGTGTGTGTCTTGCGGAAGAAAATTGTAGCTGGAGCTATCGTCTATGACGATACTGTGATTACTCCACAGCTGAACTTACCCAAACCAGTCTAAATATTCCCAATATAAACTCTTATTATAGGTATACCGTAGTGATTCAGGACCAGTCAAAAAACACGATACATTTCATAAAATTTAAACACAAAAAAAGTTACCGACTGCAGCTGTCACTCATTACAATGCTAATCTTAGTGCTGATTTATTTCTCGCTCACCTGACAGAATCAGATTCAGGCAGCGGTTCAGAAAGCGCTAGCGCCGGCGATGAAAGCGGTTCCGGTTCAGAGAGCGAAGAGAGTCCAGAAGAGACTGAGTCTGAGGAGGAGGATGAGAAGGAAAAGAAAAGAAAGAAATGTCCAGACAAGCCCAAAGCAAAGAAACCAGTAGAGGAGAGCGCAGACAGGTACGTCGCCCACAAATCACACCAAATCAATGTCAATTATAAGTTCTGATCAGCTTGTTTCGCCAAGTGTCTCATGTTCTGCTACATCATTCCCACAGCGAACAGAGCAGCGGCACCGAGGACAGAAAACGAGGCAGGAAGGCAGTGAAGAATCAGAAAAGTGCCTCCGAATCAGAAAGCGAATCAGAAAGCAGCGAATCAGAGGACGAGTCGGAAGAGGAGTCAGAAGAGGAGTCTGAGTCCGACACCGATATCAGAAAGAAGAAGAAGGTTGGGCGAAACTGAAATAGAATTCTAGCTTACTATTTAGTTAATGTGGAGCATTATATACAGCATAATGCTTGCTGTAAAGCTTAAAAGGTAGTATGCTATTGTTATTAGCACATTAGCTGCATAGGAGCTAAAACAATGTGTTAATAAACAGTGATGTTATGCTATTTTAATGTTATATACATGAGTTAAGGCAAGACTTTTCTCATTTTGCTCAGATGCCTGTATACAAACAACCTCCCAAGCAGTCCAAAAAAGAGAGCAAGAAGGAGACAAAGGAAATGTCTTTGCTGGATCTGGATGACTGTGAGTGAAACCACAAACACATACGAGATCAAAGACAAATACTTGCGTGTAAAATAACTATCTGTCTTTCTCTCTGCCAGTTGAACCGTCTCCAGCATCAGCTCCAGTGACTCCAGTTAACTTCCTGTCCAGTAGTCTGGTGTCTGATCTGGAGGGTTTGTCACTGACCGACACTATTCTGGCACCTACAGTGAGTTTTGGGGCAAAGTACAATTACAAATTGCAATAAATACAGCAGAAATATTGTCTTAACCTAGCGTTTCATTTTAGATCTGAATCTGCCGGGGGGAAAAAATTCCCTTTATAATTTTTATTTTTTTTTATTCACCTTTTTTTATAGACGAAAATCGTTTGCAATGCAAGATTAAAAACGTTTTTCCCACTGGCAATCTTAAGCATAAACATTTTGTTAGAAGATTGCTCTGAAATTAAATGCTCTGTAATATTGAATATTTTTAGGGCCCGTGTATCGTAGTGTGAAGGCCCTCTTGTTTTTCTAAGGATTATTATAATTTTTTTTTTTTATCGAGTATCTGGGGCTTTTTGGGGACTTTAACATGCTTAGAAACTCTTGAAAATTGTCACACGCGTTGGAATCTATGGTCATCATGACGCTACAGAGATTGTGACCCGGGCGTGGCACAGGGGCTCTACGGCGCCCCCTGAAACATTTTCAGAAATAGCTCACACATACTTTCACATATTCATATGAAACTCAGTACACACATAGATCTCAATGAGCTGAACAACTTTCAAAGAACATGTTATAGGCTCCGCCCAACAGGAAGTTGGCCATTCGGTGCTGTTTAAAAAAACGCATGCTGTGGAATTTGATATACTATAAATTTTCACCAGATCGGTGAACATGATCTCAAGACATTGGGGATGCTAAATTGCGAAGGGGTTTTTGATATCTTGAACGGTTTGTTTGTGGCGAGTTGTTGAAGTAAAGGCGAGAAATGAGAAACAGGAAGTGTCTAATAGCGTCCACATACATTCTCTGATTTTGATCAAACTTCAGAAGTGTGTCCGTTGTATAATGCCGATCGCATAGATGTGACTATAAGGAGTCAAAATTATAGCGAGACCAACTGGCAGCAGGAAGTGTGTTTTTTTCAGAATGCTTGTTTTCTGTTTTACTGGATTTGCTTCAATCTTCATCAGAATAATGACAAAGTGCGGCCGATGTAAACTTGTTAAGGGAATATTGATACTGTAAATGCTGTTGCCATGGAAACTATGACAAAATCATACTGCTCCAAGAAGAAACAAGTAATTCACACCAAACTGTGTCAGCATGAAGTCAATATACTAAAGTTGTTAAATTGCGAATGGATTTAAGATCTCTCAAACGGTGTTGAAATGGCAATTTTTTTGCCATTTTGTAACGTTATAAATGTCTTTACTGTCACTTCGCTGAATACATTTTTTTTCTTTCCAAGACCCCTTACTGACCCCAAACTTTTGTACTGTATAATATGATTGATTTGATATAAATAAAATCTCAAATCTGTTTTCTCACAGACATTTGCACCTTCTGGTTCAATAAAGATGTATGAGCTCCTACATCGTATAACAGGTGAGGGTCTTGCAGTTGAGTATTGCTTCAGCCGGCAGCCCTTCAGTCCAGACCCTAACA
Organism: Enteromius treurensis; assembly: GCA_032275025.1. Classification (NCBI taxonomy): domain Eukaryota; kingdom Metazoa; phylum Chordata; class Actinopteri; order Cypriniformes; family Cyprinidae; genus Enteromius; species Enteromius treurensis. Next base: position 3,489,815 of record JAUCMU010000053.1, read on the forward strand.
TGGTGGCTGTCCAGATCCAATTCACCAACAACACCAACTCCGAGACCAAAAACCTGCATGTCGAGGATGCCAGGCTGCAGTCCGGGATGAGGATCCGAGAGTTCGCTGAGATAGGTCTGCAACCCAGAACACTATGAGAATTACTACAGAAGCTTTTTCTACGACTGCTTCGGGTTTATTTTTGTTCTGTTTGCATTGTTCTTTCAGACGTGTTAGCAGCAGGTGAATCGGTCACTGTGGTGATGGGCATAGATTTCTGTGATTCTACACAAGCAGCAAACTTCCAGCTGTGGTGAGTGTTTAAAAGGACCTAAATTACTGTATAAGTTTCTATTTCCTGAATCCTGATGTCTTAATTAACACTAGTAAAGTATGGAGTGCCACAAGGATCTGTCTTAGGACCTTTGTTATTTTCTATATACAAAAACTTTTACAGGAAATTCAAAATAAAGTAACAATCCCTTTGAGTTTCTTTAATGTTCTTAACATCTGCGTAAAAAAATTATTTAATTTAAATAGGCTTTTCATGACCATCATTAGCCTCTAGAATCAAACAAGCTGCATATTTCTTCATGTAATTCACCTTCGTTCATTTTCTTGACTCCAGTTCCAAGCCTCTTTGTTTACTTTTTCCAGTACTCACACCCGCAAGTTCTTCGTTTCCATCCAGCCACCCGTCGGAGAGCTAATGACACCTGCGTTTCTGACAGAAAATGACTTCAAGAAGGAGCAAGGTATGTGAAAACTCCAGCCCATCCCCATTTTAGCACTTCCAATTGCTTTATCGATTGCTCCTCTTCCTGAAAACGCCTGTCATTTATCTCTTCCTTTGTAGCAGTGTCTCTCTGAAATTCATTTTCAACAGCTGATATGAGAGAGAGAAGTTATGTTTCTCTTTCATTATTCACGAAATATGAATTTCAGGTTTCATGGCTTTTCCTTATCATACATTCGTAACCAGGATTTTGGCTCTTGATTCCACAGATGCCCTATCTTGTGTACTGTTACTGCTTTTTTTATTCACCACAGCGCAAGTGTAGTATTAGATTCAAAAGCATAATAAAACCCACTGGAAGTGGAACTGGTACCAGAGTAGAACCCTTTTTAAAATAATATGGGAGGCAAATCTGAATCTAGCATACGTTATAGCCTGTAGTTAGCATGCTGCTAACAGCTCAGCATAAACAACTGTCAGTTGAGCATTTTAGTGTATTTGTTTTAACATATTAGTTCAATAAACTCCTGTTTTCCTCTTCCGTGGCCTTGTTTTGCCGCTGTTGCTAGAGAATCTTTTGAATGGTAAGTTTATCTGATGTAGCCGATTAGCATAGCACCTCCTCTTCCCTTACTGTTCCTGATTTGTTTACACAGACGAAAATAACCAGCTAACAGAGAACTTTGGCTAATGTTCTGGCGAAATTATCAAAAATGTTCTTCCAGTAACCTTAATAGAACACTTCAATAATGTTCTCAAAAAGCACTAAAACGTTATTTATATATTGTTCACGGAATTAATTTGAACAGTTTTGATATGTTATACCTGTTTGAGAACATTCCGAGAACATTCAAAAGTAACATTCCCATAATGCTAAAATGGAACGTTCGCTAACAAAGAAAACATTTGGGATGATTTCATAACGGTAATGTTAGCCAAATGACATATTTTTGTTAGCTGCACACCCCTCCCTGTTGTTCTAGAAATGCTTTTGCTTCTAGCTGCTCCTCCCTCCTACCGCAGTCTCCAGCCTTGGCGACTGTTACCATGACTATGCATTTCCTCACGGCATGTCAAGGTAACATTATGCTGCATCTAGGAATGTGCTTTAGAAACACTGAACCTGTCTGATTGACCCTGAACCATCACAACACTCATGAGGCCAGCACGCTCAGCACAGCTCACAAAACTGGTTGTGTACTCTTTACATAGACAGCTACCTTTCAAGGTGGCGTTATTAATACGTTTTGAGCTTTTAAGTGACTGAACTGAAAGATTTTTAGTGGGCTGCAGCTTTAACGCATAAGAGACCAGTCAGACGTTTACTATCAAGTCCAATACTCTGACATTAGCATGCTGCTAAGCTTAAAATGCAATACATTTAAGTACATAAAATTATTTTTAATGTTTGCTTTTGAACACACATATATATGTATATGTAAAAAAATCTACAATTCATAATCTTGGTTGACAACTTAAAAATAAAAATTCTTTTTGAGACATGAAATAAAATGGAAAATAATTTACTTAAAAATGTCAATAAACAGTCATTTAAAATATTAATGCATACCATAATGGTATGTAAATAATAAAATAATGTGTATATATATATATTTTTTTTTTTTGCACAGATATTTACAATTATCTGCTCAACTGGTTATATAAATTCTTTAAACAGACATGAAAGAATCAAAGAAACACAAATAAGCAATATCTGTAAGTTGGAATGAATTAAATTAGTAAAACTAAAACGAATTTTTTTAAGTTAAAATAGAAATAAAAACGTAAAGAATGACAGTTATTAAAACTAAAATTAAAAAAATATAAGCTAATTCAAAATATGAAAAATGTGTTTTACATAATATGTATTATTATTTCACCGATATTTGTTATAGATTATTTAATACAGCTTTCAGCGAATCTGTAGCAACACTACTCAGGACGGTTTGATGGAGCACTGTTCTGACAAAGAGATGCTGTCTGTCTTTTTCACAGGTAAACTGATGGGAATGAATGAAATCTCAGAGAAGTTAACGCTGGGAGAGAAATGCGTGAACGAACATGTCATCGTTGAGAGGGTCACGGCCACCGCCAACTTGAGCAGAGTACCATGCGGTTCAGATAAAGAGTGCAGGTAACACACACCTGAAGACACTGGGCCAGTCCCAAGTGAAAACGTCTGGAGTAGTGTTGAGTAGTAAACAGCTGGGGGTGTGCTATTCGGGAGAGGGCCTTAAAGTTTTAAAAATCCAGCCTTAAAGGAATAGTTCACCCAAAAATGAAAATTTTGTCATCATTGACACACTCTCAAGTCGTTCCAAACCTGTATGAATTTCTTTGTTCTCCCGAACACAAAGGAACATATTTTGAAGAAAGCTTGCAACAATATTTTTTTTCCTACTATGAAAGTCAATGGTGACCAAAACAGCCTGGTTACAAACTTCGTTCATTTGTGTTCGGCAGAACAAAGAAATTCATACAGGTTTGGAATTCTCGAGGGTGAGTAAATGATTCTTTTAAAGGGGTCATTGGATGCCCATTATGATGTCTATAACATACCTTGGTTAAAATTTCTTAATGATAGTGTAAAACAACACTCTTTTACCCTGTTTACCCATTATGTTGCATTTAAATGCAAATGCGCCCTGTTTGCCCCGTCACTTACCCCTATGTTGTTCTGACTGATGCCGGCTCATTTGGGACAGGCTGTGACAAAACCAAAGACTGATGCCAGTGTCAATCAACAATCGTGGGAGGGGCCTGTGTAGAACTACGCCATTCTGCCAAGATGTTGGCTTATTACTGAATGAAAAATCAATCTTTTTTTTAAAAGCACTGTGATTTTTATCGTTATAGGGTGGTTTGCACACACTGTCAATGCACATTTCAGTTTGAACAACATGTTAAAGTAAATTTTGCATCCGTTGACCCCTGTAAAGGCATAGTTCTCCCAAAAATGTAAATCCCCTTGTGTCGTTCCAAACCTGTAAGACCTTCGTTCCTCTTCAAATTACCATTTTTTTGATAAAAACCAGGACCTTTCCGACCCTCTTTAGACAACAACACAACTACCACGTTCAAGGCCTAGAAAGGTAGTAAGGACGTGGTTAAAATAGTCCACGTGACACAAATTGTGATACTATGATAATATACACAAAGAAATCCCAAATAACAACTTTATTTAACAATTTCGTCTGTACCATGTCGCAGCTTGTTCATGACAGTACCGAAGTCACATGGACTAATTTATCCAATTGTCCTTACTGCCTTTCTGGGCCTTGACCGTGGTAGATCCCTTGCTGTCTATGGAGGGTCAGAAAGCTCTCAGATTTCATAATTAATATGTATTCCAAATATTATCGATAGTTTTACAGGTTTGAAATAGGGCTGCATTTTTATCACGATTAATAATGGCGATTATTGCTTTGGTAATGAACTTTTATTCACTTGTCTGTTCTTATTGCACTTTACAGCCACAAATAAAGAAAAATAAATAAACCACACATGTTAAGAATGGAGAGTTTTTCTTAGCTGTGAATAAAAATAAATATAGCTGTGTAAATAAATCAAATTAAGCAGCCTCTTTTACATCAACTTGTAAATAACGATCGCACTTCTGCACCTTCTGCAGCCCTCTGCTATTCTTCTACTGCGTCTGAAAGCGCTTGCAGTAACTATCTAGACGCAGTAACGTCATAGTGCGTAAACTCCACCCATAAAAAACAGTTTGGTCTTTATACTGTAAAATCGCGACGATATTTAATAACTGATCGTGGGTCATAAATATCGATTAATCGTGCAGCCCTATTAATTAATGACCAAATTTTTTATTTTGCGTGAGCTGCCCCTTTAAGTAGTTATGAGTATTAGTTGTATTTTAGAGGAATTGTATGTTCATGTATATTTTATGCATGTTTGCGTAAAGGGTCCGTTATCTGAGTATGTTAAACACTTTCATCTTTCTTCGCTTTGCTGTCTGTTTTTCTGGCCTGTGATCTTTTGAAATCTCAGTACACTTCCTACTCCTCCTTCCGCTCCTGTTTACAGATTCGCAGGGAAAACGGTCAGCAGCGGTTGTCTCGTGCTGGTTACTGTCGCTACGAAGGAAGGCGGCGGAGCTCAGCTGACGGTCAACTGCGAGAAGATGGTGATCGGCACGATGCTGGTTAAAGACGTCATGCAGGCCCTGTCGCAGTGATGGCGCCCCCTACAGTCAACACCCTCCTACTGCTGCTCACTGCATTGATTCGCGTCTCTGTGTAGATATATCCCCAACGGGGACTGGCTTGTAGCATCAAAAATATATTAGAAATGAGCATTCAGAGCATTCAGTAACATTCACGGCCCCTTAATCAGGATGTCTGTTTCCTTTTAAGTTCCTCTGTTGAATGTTGCATGACATCAAAGACAGCTAGTAAAGAGAGTCTACACCATAAACTCGCCCAAATGAATGCACAAACCTGTGTCAATTTCGATTTCCAAGCTCTGTAGGATATACAGTACACGGCTGACAGTTTTCGGACACCAACTTGTATCCATCTGCTCAGACTACTAATCATCTGAGTGATTCATCAATAGAAACTCTGTGCGGTTTATTTTTAGTGTTTATCTTTCACATTTTCTGAATGTAATGTCTTACATCTGGTGCCAGACTGCGTTCCAATGACGAAAACCACTTCAAAACTGCTTTTGAAAACATGAACTGTGTTAAACTCTCTGAAACATGTTCACATCGGTTCCATGTTCGTTTTAGCGAAAGCTCCAAAACACATCACCGTCTGTAGCAACATGAATTGTATGTCTTATCTGTATTTGCGAATGTGTAAATGCTGAATTTAGGACTATGGACCGGTTTATCTTTTGGCATTCATCAGCTTCTTGTTCTCGTGAAGCTCTCCGAAGAAAACAGTATCTCTCAATACAGTTTTTTTTTTTTTTTTTTGATATTTTAATGCAATCCGGAGCCGTTTATCCTGGTGAAGACACTGTTAGTAGTTAGTTTTAGACCTTTTTTTAGTTATGATGATGTGCTTGATGGCATAAACCAGATCTTCCTTCGATCTCCCCCAGGTTAAAAAAATGAAATCCAGCTTTACAGACTCATCTCTGTGTGACTGTGGGAAATCACGTGTTGTTTGAATATTATATCTCTATTTATTATAAATAATTTTAAATGTCAATAAAAGAGAACGCACACTCAAATTAAGGTGTCTTCTTTTTTTTAATCAACTTTGTGTTTATATGGTTTATGCAGATAGATGTTGCCAAGTTACTGTATTCCACTTGGTTTATTCATAAAACGCAGCTTGCTATATGCATAATTTAATGTCTTGTTTACAAAAAAAAAGTGGGCCTTATTGAACGTTTTCGTCGTTATTGAGTAAGAATACTACATGTTGAAAGTTGTGACAACATGCCCCAATAGCGGTCAAAGCAATGGGTGTTATCGGCTTTTCCACTCAATTCAAATATTAAGTATTATTATAAATATTCCTCAATTTCTAATTACTAATATCTTACAAAAATCACATTATTATAATCAATAAAATGTTAAATTTTTTCCTTATGTTTAACTTCCCGCGTGACATATAGCCCCGCTCTCCTCCACTGTGTCCTGTTTGGTCAGTGCGCGTGATTCGCTCGTGCTGAGGTCATGCACCTGTTTAATCCGAAAATGACTGAAACGTGTTCAGGCTTGAGCATTAACGTGAATGTGTGGTGAAGCAGCAGCGTCGCACTCGGCCTGAACTGCGTTATAAAGTCAAAGTTAGCTTGTGTTTGTCTTTTTGAGCCGCTCTAATGGATTTCGACAGGGTAAGAGACAGCCTATGTGTGTAAAAGAGGGTCTTGCGCACACTTTCGGTTTCAGAATTCTACATCAGCACCAAACATTCGCAGCTTAGCTGTGTGTGATGAACATAACGCAAACACAATGTACACATTGAGACAATCCACTACAAGACGAAGAGCATTAATGCATAAAAATAAAGCAGTAGTATAATTGTTTTCTAATAAGGGAGCTCACTAGGTTTTAAGACACCATGTTCCCTGTGAGTGGAGTTTCATTTCTAATAGGTTGAGGTAAAGACAGACATCCTAGCAAGCAAGGCCTTCTAGAAAAGTCAAGTATTAGTAATGTTGCTCTTTAGTTTACTAGCTGCAAGTCGACTTAAAGACAATGTTCAGCTAATAAGACAAATCTATTTGTGCATGTGCTGTTTTTTGTTTTTGTTTTGTTTTTTAACAGAGAGAGAAAACACACTGTAATGCTGCTTATGGATGTCCTGGAGCTTACAGGGCCTTTGGCCTGTTCACAGGGGCCAGTCTGCAAAACGTTTGGAAATACAACACAGGTGAGGTCCTTAAACACACACACACACACACACACACACAAACACACACACACACACACACACACACTCACAGAGATCCTTCAAGTAAATATGATATTGAAATAAACCGTAATTCCCTGCTTAATACATGTTTTTGTCTTTTTATTCCCGCATTATCTTTCATCAAAATGTTAGGTCCCATTAAGGTTAATATAAACTGACGATGAGCAAAACGTTTGTTATAGTATGTATTAATCTTACCTTTCCTTGGAGGATATACATTTTTATATGTGGAATATGTTTTGTCAGAGAAATGTTGACAGTTTTATTAATTTATTTTTACATGGTAAGCCAAGAGATCAGTTTAAAATAAATCTGGCTGCAAAACCGAGTGCCAATGAACAAACATGGCGGATGTGACCATGCACGTTTCATATTTTAGATGCACCTATTATTGTGCCAGTGTTGGGGAAAGTTGCCTTTAAAATAATGCATTAAAATATTGCGTTTCTCCCTGCAAAAACAACTCATTGAGCTACTTTTATGGAATGGAATGCACAACATTACTTCTGCGTTATTTTTCCTAACCTGGCCTGAGCTTGCTTGTTTATTTTTCATATAAAAAGAGGACAGGTTTTTGGACAGGCCCACATCACAATAAGGTTGCATACTTTCAGACACGCCCCCATGACCTGTCTATGAGTGTGATAGTCGGGTGCATCTGGTACAGCCTGGGTTTAGTAGAGAGAGACGAGTGTGTGTGAAATCAAATGAGCTGAATCATAGTGATCACTGGAGCCCTGCCCCCTGCCGTCTGTCTCTCTGCTGAGTCAGGCCATGAGCGGGAGACGGGCCAGAGAGACAGACAGTACACGTGATTCACACACACACACACACACACATACACACACAGGGACGGGAGGTGGTGAGGCTGTTCTGGCAGACCGAGTGTGTGTGTGATGGAGTGAGCATGGCTTTAGCAATAGCAGCAGTGTTTCAGGTTTGAGCGGGCCGGTCACATGTTTAACGGGTCAGTGATGAACACACAGCGGTATGATGACCTCCACTGGACCCACGGCAGGTCGGTGTAGGAAACCAGGTTCGGTTGTGTGTTTCTGTGCCTCTGTAACTCTCTCTCTCTCTCTCTCTCTCTCTCTCTCATAGATGGTTCGGGCACAGACTGCTCTCCGCTGGTTAGCAGCATGCTGTTCACTCCAGAGCAGCAGGATCCTCTTGCTGCCGTGCCCAGTGTTGATGAGCTCAGTCTGGGCCTGCTGTCTCTGAGCTTCCCCTGCTGGAACCAGCAGCCCTGGAGCCGCCCCGAGCCCCAGCGGCCGACCCAGCCCTGCTCCCAAACGCCCGGTGAGTGAACCTGTGATTAAATGTTTGAATGGCCGCTCCTATTTGTCTGTTCCAGCTAGTTTCACACTGTCTCTCAGTGCCTTAATCTTGATTATCTAATATAAAGTAAGATATAAATAAAATATATGTCATTTTAAAATAAAAATATAAATAATGCAACTAAGATAAAAATATATAGGCTTCCCTTAAAACAAAAAACATTTACTTGAGTAGCACATTTTTGTAAAGAATTTAAATAAGAATTTACTTCAAAAACTGTCTTGTATGTTGTTAATTTTCATTTATATGCACTTCACAATCAATGTGTTTTTTAAATATAATATATACAATATGTGTGTATATATGTATGTAATAACATACTTTTATGTTATTCATGATATCTATACTGTAAAGTGCGTCAATAATTTAATCCTTATTGAATGTAATTTTTGTATTTGTTTTAATACTTTATTAAAATATAGAAACATATTTAATAAAAAATATTGAGATTTTCATACTTAAATATACTTTAAATTATACTTAAATATTGAAATAAAGTGCAATTTTATGTTGTTTATACAAAATGTATGTAATACATACATATATATATTTAATTATTTTTTAAATACTATACACACACACACATATATATATAATTGCAATAAATATTTACAAATATGTAAATTTTTATATATTAGATTAGATTTTATACAGTAGATTATACATATATAATATGTATATAATTATAAATATGTTTCATATAGTGAAATATAGTTACATTTAATATTGTTTTGGGAATATATGTATATTTACTGTAAATCTTCTTGTTTTTTTTGGATTAGATATTTTTTGTTTAAAAACTTTAGTTATACTTATATACAGTGTTTGCATATATTAATAATATATATTTTTTTATTTTAAGCGTGAACCTCAGTCAGTGTTGTTAGATTTTTTATAAAAAAAATAAAAAATAAATTATATATATATATATATATATATATATATATATACATATATGTAATTGAAGGTCTTGTATTTAACACTTAAATTATATTGTTTCAAGGATTTTTATGTGGAAAGGCGGGATAAATTACTGATAAAGAAAATGTGCTTGTTTTTGTTCAGACCTTCCAGCACAATGTTGAGGGATTGTTCTGGAAGCTCTGAGCTGTAGTGATGTCTCATATCTTGATTTCTCACTCATGACTAATCGTTTTCACACCGTTCACAGAGGACAGAATGCTGGATTCATCAGCGTTGGCTTGCATTTCATTTTGACTTTCCCTTTAGCTTCCCGATCTCAGATTACAAGCGTAAATGTGTGTGTCCACCCATGTTTTAAATGAAAGCCATGATGTGCCTAAGGTTTGTTCTGACCCAAATCCAAAGACACACACACACAGACTGAGCTGGTTTCTGCTGTCTCATCTGGCACATCTCTCATTGGTTCAGTCTTATTACAAGAATAGAAATAGTGTTATTTTTGGAATAAAATAATAAACATGCAACCAAACTCAAATCACAAGTTCAACAAGTCGTTGACCAGTTAGTAAAAAGTAGTAGCTATGTATTATGTTTATACAAATATTTTTTGTATATTGTTTAAAGAAGTCTCTTATGCTCATCAGCAACAGTAATATTGAGGAATAAAATAACAGTTTTTTCTTTTAAAATATTTAAAAATAGAAATGTATTCCTTTGATGCAAAGCTGAATTTCTAGCATCATTGCTCCTGTCTTCAGTGTCACATGATCCTTCAGAAATTATTCTAATAATGGATTTACTGCTCAAAAAACATTTCTGATTATTATCAATGTTCAAAACAACTGCTGTACATTTATTTTCAGGGTTCTTGGATCGTACGTACGTATGAATGTTAGATTATGAAGCACGGTTTTGATATTTCACAGTTTTGTTTTCACTTAAACATACCGTTTAATAACTTAAATTGAAAGGATATAATGTCGAGAGGTTTCTCTGTCACATCCCATAATACCCACCCTGATTCTCTCCTGCAGCGCCGGGTCTCTTGGGTGCTTCGGAAGGCAGGGATTCGGGTCAGCAGCGCTCTTTCCGGGCTCACGAGTCTGCGCCTGGAGACCCTCTGGAGCACTTGTCCAGCCTGATGGCAGCCCTCGAACCTCACTCTCTACTGCACTCGGGATCCAGCAGCCCTGTCAACTCCGAAAACAGCGCGCTCTCATCAGGATCTGACCACCTGGTGAGCAAAAACAGCATCCCGCTCTGATACAGATGCCAGAAGCCTTCAGAGATTCTGACGCTGTCACAGTAAAGGTCTGTCTCTGTTAGGTCGCTCTCAGAGTTTCTCCTCCGTTGCCTCTGTTGCTGCCTGGACTGCAGACGGAGGGTGTGAAACTGGACACTGAAGCCCATTTAGAGCAGAATCCCCTCAACGCCCTGACGAACGCTCCAAGTGCTCGAACCGAGGGGTCAGTGGTTGGGTGCTGGTCCACAGGTCCCGCCTGGCCCGGCTGGGACACTTTGGCCTTGATCAAACCCACGTTCTGCATTGAGAGAGAGGCCAAACTGCATAAACAAGCTGCAGGTACTGTGACTAAACTGATTAGTAAGTACAACTGTTCTTCAACTCACTAACAGCTAGTTGGAGCTCAGAGGAACGATGCGCTGGTGGAAACTGATTTATTTTGAACTTGACATGAAGTGATAATAATGTGACGCTCACAGTGTGAATGCAGATGGCTGGCAGCATTTCACATTCAGATTTATAATAAGCAATGTCAGATTCATTTTGTAAAGCCTACTTTGTCAGATTGATTAAATTGTTCCATTTAAACTTTGTGGAGTTATTTATTTATTCAGGTGTTATTGACTGGTTTTGTTGTCCAGGGTCACATATTAGGTTGTGGTTCACATGGCTTTTTGATACTGGTTTTTATGTTTTAAGCATAAGAATAACTATTTTATTGTTCGTATTTCAAGATGAACACTTGCTGCATTGAAACAACTTGGATAATCCATACATACTTTTTTAGAAATGCCATGTTAATGCCATTTTAGGCATTTAAAAGTCATCTATTGCATATTTGACACAATATTGCTGTGATTTTATGACTGCGTGTTTCTCACAGCCGTTAACGAAGCCACGTACACCTGGGAAGGACGACTTCCTCCACGTCACTACAAAAGCCCGGTTTACTCCTGTAAAGTGTTTCTGGGAGGAGTGCCGTGGGACATCACGGAGGGTGAGATGACTGACGCTCAGCCCAAAAAACTTTACGATGCTGATCGTCATCACAGTCTTGTGAACAGGCTCCATTGTCATTCTCTATTATGTTTCTGAACACAAAAAACTTTGTGTGTGTCTCTCTGTAGCGAGTCTTTTGAACACATTTAGTGTTTTTGGTCCACTGAAAGTCGAATGGCCTGGGAAAGATGGAAAACATCCGCGCTGCCCTCCGCAAGGTAACAGGACAAGTCATTTTAGAGTTGCATATATCATCTACCATTCAGCAGCACCTCATACCGAGATTGCAAAAAGGACATATTTGTTGTTTAACCATATAAAGGTGTATGTATCTGATCTGAAGCATGGCTTTCTTGGTTTTCCACATCTTTTACATGATCAACACTTTTCTGACAGTGAAATTGTGACATGACAAGACTTTTAAAATCATTTCCAGATTATCAGCATCTGTGTCACATATACAGCATATATGTGTGTGTGTGTGTGTGTGTGTGTGTTTGTATGTATGTATATATTTTTTATACATGTATACATTCATATTCCTATATTTTATATTATATATGTATGTATATATGTATGTATAACATAAACAACATATTCTTCTAAAATATATACATGCATGTGTTTGCATTTATAAATAATAATAATAATACATATGCACAATGCACAGACATATATTATGTAAACAAATACTTTTATTTTGGATGCGATTGTCATGATTAATTGTTTGACAGAACTAATATATATATATATATTTCTGAGTGTGTGTGTTCGTATATAGAATACTATATCAGGTATGTTTGCTGTAGGTTATGTGTATCTTCTGTTTGACTGGGAGAAGTCAGTGAAGATGCTCCTGGAGGCCTGTACCCAGCAGCGCCTGCAGTCTGACGATTATCTGGAGTTTTACTACAAACTGTCCAGCAGGAGGATTCACAGCAAAGATGTGAGAGTACCATGTCCCAAAACATACACCGTTACCGACCCCTGACCTCTGACCCCCGCTCTTTCACTCGCTGTGCTGCAGGTGCAGGTCATCCCGTGGGTGATCTCAGACAGCAACTTCATCCGCTGTCCCTCCCAGCGCCTCTGCCGCAGTAAGACAGTGTTCGTGGGAGCTCTGCACGGGATGTTAAACGCAGAGGGTCTGGCCCACGTCATGGACGAGCTCTTCGGAGGGGTCATGTATGCAGGCATCGACACAGACAAGCACAGATATCCCATAGGTCTGTGTCCTCCTCTCATTATACACTGAACAAATAGGTGTAGGATTTATACTGGCATATTTGGATACTTTGGAATGAAGTTAAAACCCCATTCAGTTGATCACAAAATAAAGTAAAAATGTTAATATTGTGAAATATTAACGCAATTTAAAATAACTGTTCTTTATTTTAAAAAGTAATTTGTTTAAGTGATGCAAAGCTGAATTTTCGGTCTTCAGTGTCACACATTTCTTCAGAAATCATTCTAATATGCTGATTTTTTTCCGCTCAATAAACCTTTTTTTATTATTATCAATGTTGAAAACAGTTTAATATTATAATATTGTAATGGAAACAATTTTATAATACTAAAGGGGTATGGTTAAATTATTTTGTTTTACTTTTATTCAGCTTGAAAATTATTTGGAAGAAATGTTTTTATTTATTTATCTAAGAAGCCTGAAAAAATGCATGAATGTTTCCACTAAAATATTAAGTGCAATGTGTTTTCAGGATGAATTTATTAGAAAGATTTCCTCAGGATCATGTGACACTGAAGACTGGAGTAATGATGCTGAAAATACAGCGTTGCATCACAGCAATAAATTATATATATAAATATATATATATTTAAATATAAAGTTATATTAATTGTTCTAATATTTCACAGTATTACTGTATTTTTGATTAAATAAATGCAGCATTGGTACATGGTGCATGCCATTGGTAAAGCAGAAGAGACTTTAATGTACAACTTCATTTATTTTTTACAATGTGTAAAAGTATATATACTGTAGAAATATGTTAAAAATATGTAAAAAAAATTAAATAATAGTGCATATTACACATATATATATATGTGTGTGTGTGTCAGGCACGTGCAGAGGGGAGGGCCGCCCCTTTCCTCTTGGAGGCCTCAAGTGCCCCTTTTTTTTTTTTTTGAATGTGTATGTGTGTATGGAGCCCTGTCTTTGCCCCAAAACAATAAAATGTAACTATTAATCTCAATTTTGCTAAATAAAAGGATCTGGCTCGCATCAGTCACATGACTGCCATT
>JAUCMU010000053.1:3518138-3529729 GCA_032275025.1 Enteromius treurensis
AACAGACCAATATTGTGCCGTGTGTGATTTCACATTGAGCCGTATATACTGTACTACACACAGCCGTTGTTCACTGACGAGCTGATCAAAAGAACATTAGAAACACTAGTTGGTGCTCCAGTATAATCGGTCCGCCGAAACTCATTCAGTGAGAAACGTTCCGCGGTGCAAAAATAAGTGCGATTAAAATGCATTTTAAAAAATGTATGCGTTATTTTTGTGTAATTAATTAATCTAAATTAACGCGTCCCGGCCCTTATAAAAATACTATCGTAGAAGTATATGATATTGATTTTTTTTTTTTTTATTAAAGCGGACAGAAAAATTACTTGGATTTAATAATATAATGTTAATAGTAATTTATATAAATTATTAAAATATTAAAGAATTACTTAAATTATGAAAAAATGTATTAAAATTTTTTTTATATGGTGTAAATATAGTAGTATATATATCACTGTATATTTTTTAATGAGGACAGACAATTACATACATATTATATGAAATATAATGTTGTAATTAATGTTGATGTACACTTTTAATTTTAACGTGGACGGACGTAATACAATGTTAGTGCTAACTAATTTAAATATACTTCAATTTTAATGTCGACAGAAATTATTTAGATTGGATAATATAATTCAGTATTGATTGAGTAATTGTATTACCCAAGTAAACAAAGTATTAAATACACATGTTGATATTAATTACCACAAACATTGGATGTATTTAAAATGAAATAATATATTGATATTTTTTATAGTGCTTCATTCAATAAAATATTAATCCTGACACTTGATAATTATATGTTAGTAGTAATTACTTTGAATAATATAATTATAGTTATTAAAATGTTTATATTTGCATTTTTAAATAGAAAAACAATGTTAAACTGTAATCTCAATGTTCGTTGTAGTAGCAATTATTATTATAATTATTGAATGTATGTCACTAGTTTAAAGAGTGAGGCTTGTTTGTGTTGTTGCAGATATCTTCAGAGGGTGGTGAGTCACCCGTCTCTGCTGCAGGATCCTGATGTGAGAGAGTTTTTGGAGAAAGAGGAGGTGAGACGGCTTCCGTTTAGTGACCTGAAAAAGTGTGTTCTTAATTATTCAGCGCATGCAACTGCAAAATTCAACATTAAGAGAAGTGACTTGCAGATGATTTCTGTATGTTCCCTGTATGTGTTAGTTACCCAGGGCAGTCAGCACACAGGCTCTGAGTGGAGCCGGCTTCCTTAAAATGCTCAACAAAGCCACAGATGCTGTGAGCAAGATGACCATCAAGATGAACGAACAGGATGTGGTGAGTGGAAGAACCCACAGCCTACTCCTCTTTACAGACATTGAGGATTAATATGAATATAAAACTGTGTCTGTGTCTTTGTCTCTGTGTGTGTGTGTGTATGTTGGTTTCAGTGGTTTGACGAGAAGATCCAGGATGTAGAAAATGAAGAACAGCATATGCGGAAGCTTCACGTCATGGTGGAATCGCTTGTCAATCACAGAAAAGGTCAGAAGTGCCAACAATCTGTTTCAGATTTTAAAATTAGCTGAAATTTTCACCTAAATGTGGATATTTATTCTTTTAAAAATGTAGTGCGACCCATTTTATTTCTGCAATGTGACGCCTATTGAGTGAAACACTATATTCACTGATAAAAAGTTGGGAGGAGGCTTTGTTTTATCCACCATGAGTTGATTGGACGATGAAAATATGACACTATCGGTGGTTTTGATGGTGTAATGTGTGTTTCAGAGTTGTCTGGGAACACGGCTGTGTTTGCGAAGAGTGTGGCGATGTTGGGCAGCTCGGAGGACAACACTGCTCTGTCCCGAGCTCTGTCTCAGCTGGCGGAGGTGGAAGATCGAATCGAGCAGCTCCATCAGGAACAGGCCGCCAACGACTTCTTCACCTTCTCAGAGCTGCTGGCTGATTATATACGGCTGCTGGGAGTTGTCAGGGTACAGACACAGGAAAAATCTGCTTCAGAGCAGTTGTGTTGTTTGTTGTACAACTATTTCACCCTGGAGCACAAAACCAGTCTCGAGTAGCACAGGTATATTTGAAGCAAAAGAAACATTGTATGGGTCAAAATGATTGATAATTCTTCAATTCCAGAAATCATAAGGATATTAAGTAAAAACTTGTTCAGTTTTATTAAATTACCTACCATAAATATATTAATATATATTTTTCTCAATATTGCACATGCCCTCAGATTTTGTCGTGACAAACCATACATCAATGGAAAGCTTGTTTACTCCGCTTTCAGATTATATCTAAATCATAATTGTGAAAAATTGAACATTGGATTTGTGGTCCAGGGTCACTTTATGTGTATATAAAGTGTTGTTGATGATAAAACAATTTATGAACCTATTATGTAATATAAATAATTTTATATATTTATTATCGTTACATTTTATTTTAAAAATAGCAAATAATAATGTAAACAAATA
The DNA here is from genome assembly GCA_032275025.1 of Enteromius treurensis. Classification (NCBI taxonomy): domain Eukaryota; kingdom Metazoa; phylum Chordata; class Actinopteri; order Cypriniformes; family Cyprinidae; genus Enteromius; species Enteromius treurensis. Next base: position 3,520,601 of record JAUCMU010000053.1, read on the forward strand.
TGTAAATACATTGCATCATGATGTTAAAATGTTTAGTCTTGCAGAACTATATCTACAAGTACAATAAAATAAATGATTATGAATTATTAAAAAATATATATATATTATTATATTTACTATTATTATTATTTATTGTGTTCCCCAAACATGTTTAGCATTTTTAGTAAAGCTGTCAACCTATTAATTGCGTCCAAAATAAGTTTTTGTTCACATAATATATTTTTATATATTTATATTAAATATATTTATGTATTATGTAAACGTATACATGTAAATGTTTTGAAAATACATGTTTTTGTTCACATAATATATTTTTATATATTTATGTATTATGTAAACGTATACATGTAAATATTTAGAAAAATACAAGTTTTTGTTCACATAATATATTTTAACATATTTATATAAAATATATTTATGTATTATATAAACGTATACATGTAAATATTTTGAAAAATACAAGTTATATGTGTGTGTATTTATATTTACATAATAAATATACACAGCACACAAACAGTACACTTATATTATGTAAAGAAAAACTTTTATTTTGGATGCGATTAATCTCAATGAAATGTTTGACAGCACTCAATTTTAGAATATTAATCTGTCAGTATGTATCTAATTATTAATCTTACTCCCGTTGTAACAGTCATACCTTCCCACCCTTAATACATCCGTTGTGTTTGTCAGGGTTGTTTTGATCAGAGAATGAAAGCGTGGCAGCGCTGGCAGGATGCAGAGAACATGCTGCAGAAGAAGAGAGAGGCTGAGGCCAAACTGCTGTGGGCCAACAAACCTGACAAACTCCAGCAGGCCAAGGATGAGATCGCTGAGGTAACCGCGCAAAACATGCTACTGTTTGTTTGGTGGGGGTTTTATAGACTCACTGCTGTTCTACAGATACAATGTAACACCTTAACAACTTCCTCTCGTCCTCCAGTGGGAAGCCAAAGTCACGCAGTTTGAGAGAGAGTTTGAGAGGATCTCCGCCACCGTACGGAAAGAAGTCATCCGCTTTGATGTGAGATTCATCGATTTAAATATCAGCATTTAAGTAGTAGTTCACCCAATATGAAAATTAGCTCAAATGTTACTCACCCTCAGGATATCCAAGATGCGTTTATTTCTTCATGAGATTTGGAGAGACTTAAATTCTCTTCGGAAAGACTTAACTAACGTTATTCATTTGAATTTCTTTGCTAACAGAAAGAGAAAGCTCGCGATTTTAAGAGACAAATCGTCAAATATCTGGAGTCACTGCTGAACTCACAACAACAGGTAGATTTGAATCATTTAATCCACCAAAACTGCATGCAAAGCTCACATAATTCATATTTCTCTCTCTCTCTCCTCTAGCTGATAAAATACTGGGAGGCGTTTTTGCCGGAGGCGAAAGCGATCGCGTGAGGCGGCGTCCGTGCGCAAAAACAACACACACACACACACTCACCGATAAACCGAGGCCTTTCTACACTCTTTACCTCTCGCCTATAAACCAAGAGAAATCGCGCTGCAAAGGGAAATCATCGATCCGGCCGCTCGTTACTCTGATTGAGTTGGTAACCTGTATATTTTCTGTGTAATCACCTTTATTTTCTTACTCGGCATCTTTATTTGTTTTGGGGGATGTGAACGCATGTGGTGGCTGGGTGTCTTCCTCGTCTGTATGCAACCAAACCTTGTTACTCGTCAGCAGTGATGTCAGTGGTTTACACTAGAGGGCGCTCGTCGCTCGCTCATATACTCGCACAGCAAGAAACCTCCCATCAGACCAGCTTGTACTCATTAGACAGGGTTTTCAAACAGAATATTGATATATACATGTTTAAACACCATGATGACATTGTATTTTGCAAGTAAAAGAGGTTGTAATGCAGTTCTAAGTAGCGACTGTTGAAATAAAATATCTGAAACTGGCTGGATGTTGTAAAGTGGCCAGTGGGAGTGACAGGAACTTTATAGTCTATATCAACACTTACACTCATAGATCAGTGATTTTTTTTATTTTTTTCTGGTTTATTGTTTTTACTCAAATGATCATTGTAAATCTTCCATACTGCTTATGCGTTTTCTTTCAGTATCAGAGCTCTGGTCAAGCAGGACGCCCAAACCACTTCAGTCTTAAAGTTGTTTTTTTTTTTTTGTCGTACAGAATTCCATTCCTTTTCATTTCATTTACTGTTAGTTTTCATTTGTAGACATTTATGCCAATATGTTACTGTTTCGTGTCAAAGCATATTTGCGTTATCCACTTGATTCTGGCATGTTAACTTTTGCTACGCTACTAATAATGATGAAACCGTTTCTACACCAGATTTTGTTTTTTTATACAGATTTTGCTGCTGTTAGATTCATCGCCATTTATACCAGTTTGTCGTTTGTTTATTAGTTTGCTTTAGAAATGATATTTGGGCCCTGCTGTAATGACACTTTGAACAGATGTTAACAGGTTTGACTTCACCATTAGGTGCCATAATAATCAGAAAAGGGGAGGGGGGGGGGGGGGCAGATATTTTTTTCACTGTGGACACTTCTTTTGAGAAAAACAATAAAGATTTAACTACAAATATCAAGATTTTGATTTAATAGTCTTTTGTTGTGTGTGTGTGTGTGGTAGTCAACATTTAAAGTGGATGAAAACCTTTCATTGGAGTTGCCCTAAACCTAAAACCAAAATGCACTCTTGCGTTTATAGGACAACTTTGATTTGATTCGCTTTGATTCATTTCACATGTTGAACATGGTAGTTAAATGTGTATTTATCACCTCCGGTGTTATTTATGTTATATTTCTATTAATGATCAGATTTGGTTTTACTTTTACGTTTATATTTTAATTTTAGTTTAAGTTTTGGTCATTTTATTTATGTTATTCATAATATAAATTTCATTCTTAGTGATTTTAGTGTTTTAAACATGATTTCATAATAATAATATAAACATCATTATATTATATTATTATTTTAGTAATTTTATAATTATTTAATTATTTTTATAATTAATTTTATTTTAGAACAAGAACACCGATATAACTGGTTGCATCATTACCAGTCTATTTCTGTATTATTTATATAATAATATGTATCATTATTTAAATTAGCTTTACTTTTTAGTTTATATTTTAGTATTAAGTTATAGTAAATTGTATGTTCATTTTTCTTATTATTTAATTTTAAGCGATTTTAGTATTTTAAACATTTGATTTCAGTTTTGTTTTAATCTTATAATTAGTATTTTCATCTCTTATTTTTAATTTATTTCAGCTTTATTTTAGTAATTTTATAATTATTTAATTATTTTTATAATTAATTTTATTTTAGAACAAGAACACCGATATTACTGGCTGCATCATTACCAGTCTATTTCTGTATTATTATAATATCTATTATTATTTAAATTAACTTGACTTTTTAGTTTATATTTTAGTTTTAAGTTACAGTAAATTGTATGTTCATTTTTCTTTCATTTTTAGTATTTTAAACATTTGATTTCAGTTTTGTTTTAGTCTTCACTTTGAATTTGTATTTGATTTAAGCTTTATTTTAATAAACATTAATAAAAAAATGACAGAAACAATAATTAATTTAAAAAATATACATATTTTAAAAAAATAACAGCACTGATCCTAACTGGTAGCATAAAATACTTGTTAATATTTGTCTTCAATAAAACGATCCAAAAGATCCACATCCACACAGTGGACTGAAAAAGGAAGTGATCCTGAAGGTCTTCCCTCTTTTAGTATTTGTTCTGTGTTTAAAGCAGCAGCCCTCATTTAATACTCTTGTCATACGCGGTTGTTTATCTGAGCTTTGATGAGGCATTTTCATGTGACCTCATTGAAGGTTCTCTGCGATTAAATTATTACAGCTGCAGTAGGATTAATCTTTAACTATAAACTCATCAATCATTAGACTTTTCAGCTTGTCTATTTTCCAGCAAAAATTTGCAGGTCATAAAAATGTCCAGGGTTCGTGATCGGTTGCTCTTTTTGGATGAACTCTGAGAGCACTGACTGAAACAGTTGGGATGAAGTGGGAATGCTGGGATAGCACTTGAGCGTCAGGAATGTGGTTTATCTTCAGTGTTTAGTCAGCAGTAAATGCATGAATGGTTGTGTGTCAGGGGAAATCATGTGATTAAGCTTGAAAGAAAATTTCTTAGAAACATATGATTCACCACATTTGGAAAGGCTGGCAAGCTGGGCGAGAACATACCCCATACATAATTGGGTATAAGTTGTACCCCTAGGGCGCAAGAGCCCCCTAAAGTTGCCCCGTTGAGATAATATGGTGAGGGACGCACCATTAAAAAGCATGATTTTTTCCCCCACTATGGTTATTTACATAGGAATTTTGCATTGAACATAGCTGGTTTAAAGTGTCATAGAGACATGGAGGAGGGCGCATTTAACTCAGCCAACCAATCAGACTCTCAGGATCACTGTGAAGTTTTTAAGCCACGCCCTAGCAACCGTTTAGAGCACCCTAGCAACTGATCCCATAGATAGACCACCATTCTAAAAGACCCAGATGGATATTTTTGGATCACAGTGTCATAGAGACATGAGGATGTGCTTATTTGATTCAGGGCAGCAAACAGCCAATCATGAATCACCATAGACACTTCCTAGCCACGCCCTAGCAACCAACCAAACAGAGTACCCTAGCAACCATCTAGCATGACCTATATCTCTACGCCAGAACATCGTAGAGACATGGGACTTGGTTCTTTTCACTCATGCTAGTAAATAGGTATCTTTAAGATACTTGTCTTGTTAGCAGTGAATATCTTCATGCTAATATTGATTAGCTAAGTGCTAAATCAGGATAAGAATGTGTTAAGAACGCTATAAGACTCCATAGTAATGATCTGTAACAAGTAGTAACTGCCTAACAACACTCTAGCAACCACCCCAGACACCCTAGCAACCGCCCCAGGTACCCTAGAAACCGCCTTAGCAACCACCCCAAACTTTAAAATTACTTTATACTTCCCAAAACTAGTTTAAACTGAAACCCCATAGACTTTTATAAATTACTTCAAACTTTCTAGACAAACTTTCTTTTGTCTACAAACTTTATTATCTAGTTCTCATTTATCCCCCATTCAGACAAGAGGACATCAGGTTTAGTGCTGATGCCCAGCGCAAACCATGACCTTACTAAAATAGTTATTCTATTTTAAATACTTAACACTTAAATAGTTAGGCTATTACTGATATGATACAGTCAATATCATTCGTAGAAACTAAAAATACAATATTTTAATGCACCAGACTCTTTATATTTAACCCTCAAATAATAATAAAAAAAGAGTTTAACTTTCTAGACTTTCAGAAAACACTTGTCTGAAGAATGTAGAAGAGTATAGTCTCCAAAATTGAATTGAATTGAATATAGTCTCCAAAAGGAAAATAAAATTTGTGGGACGTCCAATAGCTTTTAGTTACCTCGTAGAGGTGAATCGTGATTCGCTGACGGAAGTAGGGGGCGGGATATTCTCATTCTAGAGAATATTTGATTGGACCAAATAAAAGATTATATAATCAGTAATATTTTTATTGTCAATTTATATACGTTTCTTTTAAAAAGCTAGCAGTTCATATACCTATTTTTTCCCAAATGTATTTTTTTTTTTAATTAATTAATTAATTAATTAATAAACACGGTATTCGGTAAGATCTTAATCGTTCTGTATGAACGGCTTTATTTCTCTCAGCTGTGTGTGTGTGTGTTTGTTTGAAGGAGGAGCTCTTGCGGCGGTTTGTTCCCCAGCAGTGATCATTCAGAGCACACAGAGCTGAGTTTCAGTCCGGTCAGTGATATCTGTGATGAGTGTTGGAGATGTTGGATCATCAGTGTGTGTTTCCAGTCATCGAGGTCTTTATTCCGTCTCTCATGAGGGAAGTGGACGAGACTGGAAAGTTGCGCAAGGTAAGTCAAACAGAAACTCGTTTATAAATGTGCTTCCTCGGGGCTTATATATTAAACAGCGCGAACGTGCGTTTGACGTTTTGCACGTGGAGTTGTCATTCATTTTTAAAGTTGATAATATTTCTAATTTAATCATTCCGCGAGGCTTTCTGACTTATACATGTAGTGGTAACCACATCTGCACCACAAATAACATACAGTTATTGCTGATATTAACTTATAGGCTAGTAAATTAATTTAATAGCCTTTCACTCTTACTTATTACTTATATCATTTCGCTTTTCAAACATAGGGAAGGAAAATCTGGTTGTTATAATGGTTAACTATTGCAAAGTTCCTTGTATTTTAGATTATGAAATCAGGTTATTCTTCATGACTTAAATATACTGCATGAGTACTAATGCACTGTCAACAATATGTGACGTCATTGCGTCTGTAACGCAAATAATTGCTTAAATAACTATAATTGCCGTTATAATGTATATCCTGTTTTAAATGCATGCAACACAAACGCATTAATTCGTTTAGCAGACAATGCTTGTGGCAATGCGACTTTTTTTGTTCTAGGTTATTGCAACGTTGGTAGTAACAATGTAGAAATGTAAAATGCAAGAGAGCTGTAGTAACATACTGGGGATGGCTAATTTGTTGCTCACTGATATTTTCAGCATGTTGTCATAACGCTAACGGACAGTTTGTTTGCATTGTGACAATGCTCTGAACCGGCAGATGAGAAAAATACAGACATGAGTGATTTCAGAGTCCTGGAACAACAGACAAGTGACTTTTCAAATGCAATAAAATAACACCATAACAAGTTTGCTAAGTGCTTCCCTTAAAGGTGTGTCTCCAGCAGGATTCTACTGCCTAAGGAAAAATGACGAAATTCTATAGAAGAGAGATGCACTCTACTGTCATCACAGGAATGTGACAGGACATGTTTCTCATTTAAACAAAATCTGAATGTTTTTACTCTTGATTCTGGATGATTTGAGTGTTTTACATAGCGCTGCAAAATACAAATATTAAAGTGCCCCCTTTTCAAACATGATCTGTCATGCAGTGTGATGTAGCTGTATGTGAACATAAACTATCTGCAAAGTTGTGACGATAAATAAAGTTATTGTCTATCAGTAAAAAGAGTCGGTTCACAATCGCCTAAACAAGTCGTCAGCAATTCAAATCTTTCTCTGTTACGGATACATGTCACTAAGTAACATATTTGCATAATGTCCGCCCACGTTCTACATCGCCTTTCTGTAGTTCTGTTGTTCAGCTGTGGGCCTAATTTAGTCTAAACATTGTGATTGACGCAGCTTGACTATCTGTCTGTCTCATCACTTTCAGTAATGATAAACGATGTTTAACGCAGAGTTATGGATTATACGATGCAGAATTAGAGGTGTGCCAGATTCGCTTACAAAAGCACTTTCCACGGTAGCCCTTGCTAACTACAGTAGTTGACGTTTTCTCTCAGAAAGCACTTCTAGTGATGTCAGAAAGTATAGTTTTGGTGGAAGCTCTGTGGAGCGCTGTAGAGGTAGAACAATCATAAAGAACTCTGCCATCCGACCAATCACAGCAGTGAGGGATCACAGGAGGGAGGGGCTTAGACAGACTGATTCTTTGAACTGCTTCACACGAGTCTATGTTTATGTACCAAAAAAGGTGAAATTAAATCTATTTTTGGAGAAAACGAAAGTGTTTTTTGACCTTGCATACATGTAAACCTGTTTTAAGAGACTCATAAAGTAACATTAGCCACCTTTAAAATGGCATTGTAGGGGCACTTTAAAAAAGTAGTTCCAACTTTTCCCCCTCAGAATTGTCGCAATTCTTACCGTTTTCTTCAGAAATTGCGGTTAAAATTGTGCTTCTGCAAGTTTACATTCCACTAGGGTTAAAACGGTATGAGATTTTCACGGTGTGATAATCGTCTCAGACAATATCACGGTTTCACGGTATACGGTATTAAACTATCATCATTATTATTATAATCATCAGCTACAATGACCCTTAAATGAATAAAAGGAGATATGGTTTTCGGTTGAAAAATTTCAATAATTTAAATAAAGCTTTGCATCTCCCATTTGAACAAAATAAGGAATAAGTTATTTATATTATTATATTAGACAAGAATAAATCAATCGGTTCTTCTTTAACAGCATATATGGGAGAGCAATATGTGCAGGGTCATGCTGGATGGATGTAAAAGGAAGTGTATTTGATGATTATTCTTTTAAATAAGATTATAAAATGATAATTAAGTGTTCACCGAGAGCAGCTCTGGATATGTTCATGTCTTCACATAGTGAGTGAGACAGCAGACGCTTTAAAAACCACGAGCATCACACGCACTTGAGCTCGCGAATATGGAACATGATCGACGTGTTTCCTCCTTTTACGGCACTCTTCGTCCACATTTCTTGCAAACTGGATATCCATCTTCAAGGACAACCCCGCGATCATTTTTCGGAGACCCAGATTATTCCCATACTGCAGATTTTAATTAGTTTTTCGGCGGGAGATTAGAATTAACAGCCTCTGTATCGGACCTTTTCTCCGCTGTGCAGGTATTGGGTGGAGTTTAAGCAGTCAAGCACAAAGAAGTTGCATCTACACTGCAGCGCGGATGAGAACTTGTTTCATTTTTGTTTTTTGAAAACCGGGGATAAGCAAATGTGCACGATATGATAATCGTACATGTCAATATCACAATAAACCGGTATACCGTCACAACCCTACATTCCACAATTCAGATTTTTTTTCTTCAAAATATGAGTTCATATTTTACATTTATTCATTTAACAGATGCTTTTATCCAAAGCGACTTACAGGTGGGGAAAACAGCAGCAATTAGTCCTAAAGAGGCAAAAAAGTGCTCATTATACCGTATAACAGGCAATGTTTAGATAAGTGCAGGCCAGAAAGGGAGAGAAGGGATAGAGCTTTTTTAATTTATTTTTTATTAAGATGTCAAGTAGTGTTGAAAGAGAAGGGTTTTCAGCAGTCGTTTGAAAGTTGTAAGGGAGTTGGCATTTTGGAAGATCATTCCACCAGCCAGGAACGGTGTACGAGAATGTTCTGGAAAGAGATTTTGTGCCTCTTTGTAATGGTACAATGAGGCGTTGCTCACTGGCGGATCTCAAAGTTCTACACGGAGTGTAGATTGGTAGCAGTGAGTGGAGGTA
>JAUCMU010000053.1:3529829-3553471 GCA_032275025.1 Enteromius treurensis
AGAGCATTGCAGTAGTCCAGCCTGGAGATGACCAGGGCTTGAGTCAGGAGTTGTGTGGCTTGCTCTGTAAGAAAGGGCCTGATCTTTCTAATGTTGTATAGGGCAAGTTCATATCTTGTAATTATAAGTTAACACAACTCCCTTTTACTTTTTGTTTTTCTTAGAATTATGAATTATGTCTCAATTGCAAACTTGTAATTCCGACTTTAACAATTACACTTCAGGTTCAATTTGAGGGTTTTCCTCAAAACTGTGAAGTTTATATATCACAAATTTCACAGAATTTTGAGTTTGCATCTCACAATTCAAATTCAAAACCTCACAACTCTACTTTTTTTTTTGTTGCAGAATTGCAATTTTATATTTCTCAATGGCCTTACACATTGATCTTACACCTCGCAATTGAATTTTTTCTCCAACATGTGATTATATCTAGCAATTCTAACTTTTGTCTCAGAATTACAACTTAATATCTCATATTTGTTTTTTTTTTTGTTTGTTTTTTCAAATAATTACTTGTTAATATCTCATGATTAAAAGCTTGCATCCTGCGATTAGATTTTCTTCACAGAATATTGTCTCGCGACAGACTTTTTCGAAACATTGTCATTTTAACCCTTTTCAGTTGCGCATTTACGTCTTGCAGTTCTGACCTTTTTCTCCAAAGGGCGACGTTCAAATCACAATTTAGATTTTTTTTTCACAGGGTTCGGAGCTTACGTCTCACAAGTCTAACTTTTTTGAATTTACATCTCGCAATTCTGACTGTTTTCTCACGGTTTTGTATGTGCATGTAGTCAGGCTAGGTGTCAGAAAGTTTGGGGGGATTAAGAAGAAAAAAACAGAATTAGTAAATAAAGAATTTTGAGGAAATTCTGAAACGTGAACTGAATTCTGAAAAGAAAAAAAACCCAACTCTGATGAAATTGTGATTAATAAAGTCAGAAAGAACTGCCAGAATTGTGAGAGGAAAAAGTAGCAATTACCTTTTTTTATATGTTTTATTCCTTGCCGAAAATAAGCTTCAATAGATAAATAGTAGAAGCAGTGTTTTCTGTGGAGTATGAGCCAGTTCTGTAAGACTGTCCAGCTGCAACCAAAACCGACTCAGCCAAGAGTGAAGGAAAGAGAGTCACTGTGCTTTCAAAACATCTAGATAACAAGATGCAGTTTTAGTTCATTTATCAGATCACATGGAGCCAAATCAACTGCCCAAACTAGAATGTGTGCATTTTACTCATTTGACTTCTTATCAGAAATGAATAACAGGGAGCTGTAGGAGGAGTTTTTGTGGTCTGAATGAGAGGGTTTAACGGGAGCAGTTGTTTGCATGTGATGCTAAAAGTAGAACGGCTAAATCACAGCTGAATCACAACCACACGGCAACATGCTGATGTCAGTCAAAGCCGAAGCCTAAACGCACACTCACACCTGTCAGACTGAGCAGACCACAGACACGTCTCTGAACACTGAGAGAACCGTAGAACTTCAGAGGAATGACAGAGGTCGGAGGTCACCGTCGAGAGAGATGAGTATTACTGTACTGGAGATGAATAAAGAAAGAGAGCTCTTCATCTTAGCGGAAATATCCAGCCCTGAATATCAGCAACAATGAGAGCTCTGTAAGATGGAGACGGAGAAACTGGGTTTAAATCGAGTCCTCGTGAACCTGATAAACACGACACAATCTGGTGCCCGAAACAGACATGTGTCTTCATTGTTAACCAGGAATGCTCTCCACCCGCCTGCTTTAACTCCATTTACTCATAAAGCTTGACTTATAGAGATAGTTCAACTAAACATCACAGTTCTTTAATTTACTCACCATACATATATACATTTATCATATTATAATATTATAGTCCATTAATATTTTAATAGATATATATATATATTTATTCAATTAAATGTTACTTATACATTTATAACATTTATTTTAAAAGAGTATATGTATTTTTAAAGTGTGTATATATATATATATATATATTTCTAAATGTGTATATACATATTTAATATATTACACACAAAAACACACACACACACACACACACACACATATATATATATATATATATATATATATATACACATATTTTATACTGTAAAATAGTATATTTTTCATTTACCTTTATTTTCTTAACTTTTAATGTTTATTTACATATAAATATATAAATAATTGTATATTTATATGAATTGAGTAGTATATATATTTATAAACGCGTATATATATTTATAAATGTCGCGAACACTAATATTTTAATGTACTGTTTTTAATATATTTATTTACATTAATGTATAAATTTAATAATATTTTTTTTAAATAATTTTTTAGTACTGTCAAGTGATTAATCACATCCAAAATAAGTTTTTGTTTACATAATATATGTGTTTTTAAATGTATATTAAATATATTCACTTATAAATTATATGAATATTGAATATACAGTATTATATACACATACATACATGAATATGTATGGTGTATGGTGTTCAGTATTTTCTCTTTCATTTTATGGAAAAGAGTAGTGTGAACATTGTCTAACATTATTTTTTGTGATTAATGGAAGAAAGAACATCATACAGGTTTGAAATGACATGATGGTGAGGAAAAGATGTTTTTATAATTTTTGGGGGGTGAACTGTCCCTTTAAATTCTTGAAGAACTCTTGATTTGACCGGTTTTTTCAGTTCGTAATATTGCATATATAGTTCCCTTCACCGCGTTGATCATGCTTGAACACCGACTTGTCAAAACATGCTGGAGACACAATGTTTTTTATTTCCTTCTCCCTCAGCTCCTGATTCAGTGAGAGAAATATTTGAGGTATTGAGAAGCGAAAGATTGAGCTCACAGTGGGAAATGTTTGGTGGAACTGAATGTTCTGTGTTCCTTTGTTATGAGTGGAAAACGGGAAACCGCTAATTCTCAGATCTGCTCACTATGTGGTCCAACCTCCCCCCCCCCATACACACACACACACACATACCAAGGTTACACTGGCAAAAGAGTACGAACTCGATGCGTTCTGTGTAGTATGCACTTAGCATACTATGTTATAAAAATAGTGCTGAACAATAATTAATCGCATCCAAAATAATTTTTTAAAAATATTATTATGTATATATAAAGACACACCAATACAACATATATATTTTTTAAAATATGTTTATATTTATATCCATATAAAATATATATATATATATATATAAACATAACAGATATTTCTTTAATAAATACTGTACATGCATGTATGCACACACATATTATGTACACAAAAATGTAAATTTATTTTAATTGTTTAACAGCACTAGTGTATATTTATACGCATATAATTAATATATAAATATATTTAATATATAAACAAAATTTTTCGTAAATCTATACATGCACACACAGTAAATATACACAGCACACACACATATATTATGTAAACAAAAATGTTTATTTTGGATGTGATTAATCACCTAGCACCAATGTGAAGTCATGTGACTTTAAAAAGAAATTGATATTTTGTAGGCTAATCTCTCCTCTCAGTGAAGTCAATAAATAGTCAACATCATGTTTTTTGATTCCCAGTCACTTAAAGTTTTCTGTAAAAGGTCACTCGCATGGAGCTCAGATTTATGACTGTACAACACTATTGTTCTGTCAGGATCTCCAGAGATGGAGGGTTTCGATATACTTCACGTTGACATCTCTTTGTGTTGTGGACAATAACAACCCATGAGTCTGTCTAAAGAGACACCCAATGCTTCAGGGTGTGAACTTACCTGAAGAACGCCACACCTGTGCTGATTTAACCTGTGTAAACTCATATGACCTATATCAAGACTGCTGACGTGTGTGTGTGGATTTGATGAGGTCAGTCAATGCGAATATACTTCAGTATTTATGCATGTTTTTTTGCCGGAAAGAAAAATTTAACTTCACCTGCTAACACACAAAATATTTATTTGTCACACCGTTTTCACTCAAACAGCGGAAGCACACACCAATGTGCGAAACCAAACGCTAATTATCGGCCTTTGACTCAATTTCATAAAGCACTTTTTGTAAAACACAACACATAATTCTCTATGTAACGCACACAAACCGAACAGGAATGAATATTAAGGCAAAGATGTTTAATTTGGAGATGTGTTTGTAATATTTTAATGCAGCGCTTGCTTCATTGCAAGAGATGTGAGGCATTTTGTGTGTTCAGTTCTTGAAAATGTGTGGAAGTGGTTGATAAAAAGTGTAATAGCTGGTCATGACCACATCATAACTCTAGAGGGCGCGCTGATGCGAAACTCTCCGTCGACGCTTTAGCGCCTCCTTCTGGAGAAGAACTCCCTCTTCTTCTTGTGAATGGTGAAAAAAACACTGCACTGTGTTTGAAGTTTTTTTGAATTCTGTCTGAGGTTATGTCTGTTCACAGGTTTTATGAGATGGTGTTTTATGTTTTTATAGCTCTTCAGGTTGGAGATTCTGTTCAATGGAAGGAAACACTTTGTTTTGCGGCGACACAGTGAATTTCAGACGCTTCACCGGAAGCTGAAGAAGATCCTGCGAGCTCCTGATTTTCCCAGTAAGAGGAACCAGCACCTGAGAACCAAACCGCTGGAGCAAAGACAACAGGAACTGGAGGACTACATCCAGGTAGAGATATTTACTGTTAAGTACATATATATATATATTTTAGAGCTGTCAAAGGATTAATCACATCAAAATAAATGTTTTTTTTTATATAATATATTTGTATGTACTGTGTATATTTATTAAGTATATATAAATACAAATGCATGCATGTATATATTTAATGCAAATATGTTATGTTTATATATTAAATATATTTAGATATAATATCAAATATAAGAAAATAAATCTATAAATGCATTTACGTGTAAATACTTTAAAAATATATACTGTACATGTGTGTTTTAATATAAACATAATAAATAAACATATGTAAATAAAGACTTTTATTTTGGATGTGATTAATCATGATTAATCATTTGACAGCATTTATATATATATATATATATATATATATATATATACATGCTTTTATATATTTATATATAAGTTTTTTATGCTATAAAATATTTATTTATATCAACTATTAATTTAAGTATTTATTCATATTTAGTTTTAATTTTTGTATTTTCAGAATACATTTTTATTTAAGGTTTAATTTTATTGTAAGAATTTCTTTTATTTGGCTTTTTTTATTTATATTAATAATTTTATTTTTGATTTAGCCTTAAATTATTTAGATGTTAGTACTTCACTTTTTCAGTTTCTGTTACACTTTCAGTCATTTCATATGTAAGGGTGCTTTTATTTCAGATTTATTTGAATTACAGAATTCAATTTGTAATAGTTTTAAAAGTTCACAATCATTTATTTTAAATAGTGGGCCATATTATGGGATACTTTATTGCACACAGTCTGGTTGTATGAAGCACATTTTGTTTAATTTGTAACCTTTATGAAGACCTGTTTTCTGAAATTATATATAAACAAAAATTACAGTATATGTACAACGTATTGTAAAAATGCAAGTATTCATTTGCATCACCATCACCGTACAAAATAAAATTCATTTATTCAACAAGAATGCATTAAATTGATCAGAAGTAAAGAAAGTAATCATTTTCAGTTTCAAATAAATGTTGCTCTTTTAATCTCTCTATACATCAAATAATCCTGAAATAACAAATATCATGGTTTTCACAAAAATATGAAGCAGCACGACAGTATTTAACATTGATAATAATCAGAAATATTTCTATAAGAAAGATTTCCGAAGGATCATGTGACACTGAAGACTGGAGTAGGCTAATGAAGCTGGAAATTCAGCTTTGGATGAAAGGAATGAATGATAAATTACAATATTTTAGTATTAATAATAATAATATTAAAAAATAATATAATTATAGACACACACATATATAAAATAAATATTTTAATGTATTAAAGTATGTTGCAATGTATCAATCATCATTTTAATATAATATATCACTGGGATTGCAACCTTTTTTATTGGCTGCCAATCGCAGGAGATTCTGTATCGAAATGACGTTGTTCCTCAAGAGCTCCTGGATTTCCTGGACGTCAAACATTTCCATTCTGCGAGCAAGAACTGCAGCTCTGAGTATGTATTTACACCTGATCTCCTTAAGGTGCTTTCAGGCTTGTTTTTTTATGCCCTAATTTTTATATTTCAGTGAAAACCAGTCAGATGACTGTCCAGAGCAGGGATACAGGTATGCTCATCCTCCTCTCTTTTAACCTGTACATAAACTTGGAATCAAATTTAAATGGCCTGATTCTGAACAGATATTGTATATTGTCTTCCTATAGTTTTAAGTTATTCAATCAGCGAGTACTTGGTTTCCCGGCCGACCCTTACCAGCTTGAATCCAGATCAGGTAAACCGTACAGGTTCCTGTGATTACGTCATTAAAGAAATGTATTTATAAACACCTAAATGAAACGTTCCATTGTGGTCATTTCCCCCAGATCTCCCCGATATCGTGGTGGCCGGCGTCCTGCAGGGTTTGTACCCCAGAGACGTCAGAGTGAGTTTCAAAAAGAGTTGCGGTAAACCCAGCGGCCTCACCTGTGCACCAGAGCTGCCCCCGCATCCCAAAATCCCCATCATTACCATAAACAGAAGCAATAGCAGCTCACTGCCAGAGCCACAGAGAACATGAGTGCAGTCGCTGCAGTGTTGCCTAGCAACTCCATCTGCTTTAAATGTGCCTTTTCATGTTTATATCGACTGAGTCTTTCATCTTTAGGTTTGTCATATTTTATTATGTGAATCACAGAAACTCTCTAGGTAGTTGTCATCTCAAAATCTTATTTAAAAAGTACTATTTTTAGGAGTCCTGCCAACTGCACTATGCACAAATACTAGATGTCAATGTAAAAGTACATCTGCAATGTTGAACCGATTTAATTTACCATATTAAAAGTGTTTTTGTTTTTGTGCTTAATTGTCATAATCTTAACAGACTTTTAAAAAAAGACAATTAAATGTGTTGTTTTTTTGCATTTATTTCCTATTTATTTCATATATTACATGGAAATTTTCTTATTTTTTTGTAAAGGAGCCCTGCTTAAAGCACAAAAATCTAGATTTAATTTTTAATATTAAATTAATATTGTTTAATACTAAATCCTAATGCAGTTATTCTTAATTTATGTTTTTGTTTTAGTTACCTTAGCAAAATCTAGTGTCATCAATGGTCCTAAAAACAGTCAAAACTTTTTTTTGCCATTTTTAATTTCTAACTTATCTATTGCATTGATTTTATATTATATAATATATATATATATATATATATATATATATATATATATATATACACACATTTGCCCCTTTAAATTTCAGTACAACATATAAACTGGACATTTCTTTATGAAACTCTCTTTGCAAACCCAGGTTGTGACTGATTTTGTTATACTGTGCCAAGATATGTACTGTAAGACAACTTATTTCTATTGAATAAAGAGTGTCTGATTTGTTCTTGGTCCAGAAGACAAGGCATTTATTCAAGCAACACGACAGCATTAAGAAAACCTGGATCCTTTATTGAAGTTTTGTTTACAAAAAGCAGGTTGTAGTGGGTCAGGAATCTGACCGTGTGGAATGCCGGTTTGAACTGGACCCAGGATGTGCCGCTCTGCGGATCAGGACTGGTGCGTGATTGCCCCGCGAGGGGGCGGAGCTCCAGTGAGCACTTACACACACACACGCTTTCCCACTAGAACTCTAGTGGCACACAATTCAATCCCCTAAAACCCAGAGTCCCGTTGTTCCCCCAAACTTAAATTACTCTTTAGCTACTGCGAAAGGCTTTTCCACCTCGATCTTGCCGCAGTCGTGGATCGAGACTTCCTTGAGGGGTTTATCTCGCCCATCTGTCTTTGTGCCCTCGATCTTTCTCACCACATCCTGGAAGACAGCAGGACAATTAGCAGAGTGCATGTAGTGGGAACAGATAAATAAAATCGAGAGACTCACCATGCCCTCCAAGATTTTGCCAAACACGACATGTTTGCCGTCCAGCCATGGCGTCTGGACTGTAGTGATGAAGAATTGGGAGCCGTTGGTGTCTTTGCCGGCATTGGCCATGCTGAGCCAACCAGGACCATAATGCTTCAGCTTGAAGTTCTCATCAGGGAAACGGTCTCCGTAGATGCTCTTACCTATATAAAGAGGTGTTAGAAATCTTGTAATACTGAGGTTTATCGACATCTGAGAGACCTCAAGAAACATACGTAAAGATAAAACATGATATTCAAGCTTTTAATAGTTTGATACCTCCAGTTCCATCTCCTCTAGTGAAATCTCCTCCCTGGATCATGAAGTCTTTGATCACACGGTGGAACTTGCTGCCCTTGAAACCAAACCCTTTCTGGAAATCAGAATTGCATGCATGAAGACTTTACTGTGAATCATGACCGGCAGAGAAAGAAGAGAAAAAAAAGAAAAGAAAAAAAAGGTCACCTCTCCAGTGGCCAGCTGGAGGAAATTTTCTGTTGTTTTAGGGACAGTCTTTCCAAACAGTCCAATGACAATCCGTCCTACATCTTCATCCCCGATCCTCATGTCAAAGTAAACCTGGGAAATCCGGAGTCACACCAGATCATCAAACATCAGTTCTGCATACACATTGTGGTGAATCCAGTTCACACGTTAACCCAGATGTATCATTAGAGAAATACCAAAGCAATACTATTTGGTTAAATGATGAAACATGCGTGTAGTGTTACCGGCCTTCTTACAATAGTATATTATGCACAATACCAATGAACATCGGTAAATGCACAAAAAAGAAAACACATGCAAATGATTTTCAAGGTAAAAACAATAGACTACGCGCTGAATTTAAGTGTAAACGCAACGCAACTGGATTCGAAATATGTTAACTTTATTTGTGTGCAATACGTTAGGCCAGACTCGGCGTTGGAGTGAATATAGGGCAGAGAAGCGTTTTTGTACCTTGGCCGTGACTTTCGGTCCTTTTTTCTTCTCATCCGCGTCTGACCCGCTCGGGAAAAGCAGGAAAATCACCGAGCCGACGATCAACGTGACTGCCACCAAAAACTTCATCCTCCTCTCGCAGATCCGCACCATGAACAACCCGAAAAACTGAGTGTGTGGCAATGACTGTATGTTAGGGTTTCTGGGGCATCCGGGGAGGAGACTTGAGCTGCGCCCAGAATTCCGCATCAACCCTGGCGAGATTTATGCGCTAGCGCTGATCCAGGAACAGTCACCTTAATCTCCTCACTGTAGGAACTTACGACGCTGT
The DNA here is from genome assembly GCA_032275025.1 of Enteromius treurensis. Taxonomy (NCBI): domain Eukaryota; kingdom Metazoa; phylum Chordata; class Actinopteri; order Cypriniformes; family Cyprinidae; genus Enteromius; species Enteromius treurensis. Next base: position 3,539,142 of record JAUCMU010000053.1, read on the forward strand.
GCGCACGAATAACTGATCTGAGAACAGGCGCTACGTGTGCGCTCCGCTCTATGTGACGTGTCCCGACCCACCGGGCGCTGATTGGATGAGCTTTTGTCCGTCAAGGAAAAAAAAGAGCCAATCAGAGTTTGAAACGCGTAAGGAATGGACGGAGCCACAGCGGCTTCTAGAGACGCATCAGCATTAAAGGCACAAGACGCACGAGACCTCAGAGGTGAAGTTTTGTATGGCTTTCAGACATTTAGCAAAGTAGTATAGTATAGGTACATCAAACAAATCACAAATAATATATATAAATATAGGCTGCTACAAAACTTTATTAAAAACAACAAAAAAGACGTATATACACGTTTTTGGTGTATAAAGTAAATACATAACTCATGTCAGTGTTATATTTCCACTTCTGTGAGTTTTGTCAATGAGTATTTATAAATCTTAATGTAGTTGTCGGTCTATCCAAAACAATTTTCAGATTAAGGTGGTGGAATATCATATTTAGAGTATTTGAAGACACATACTCCATTCTTATTTGACACTTAAATAGGTTTATTTCGATTTATTTGGATTAAAACAAAAACAAAACAAAAAAAGCACGCCCAGGACAAAGTGAACTTAAACTTCAAGTAGGTTTAATGTGCCCAGTCTAGACCCAAAATACTGCATGAAGAGGTCTGGATGGCCCTTATAAAACTGCGCCAGGAGTCGTTTCTTCTCTTTCAGGGAATATTTAGGGTTTTCGTCAATGTTCTTCAAGAGAGAGTACAGCTCATTTTTAGTCGAGTCCTTCACGATGTCGGTGTACACGTCTCTTGCCACTCGCTGACAAAAAAGGGTATCTAACATATTCAGAGAAGACAAATACTTCAAAACACTTGTCAAATAGCCAGGCAATAATACATAAAATAACTACCTTGATAAAAAAAAAAAAAAGTAAATTTTAGTGTACTTATATAAAAAAATAAATGATATTTTATAATTTATAATATGAATAAAAATTATAATATATATTATACCAGTTGTGGAAGAGTCTCTGTGTTTCACGATGTCATCCAGTTTCTCACTGACCAGTTTGTGAAGAGAGCCTGGAAGCTAATTTAAAAATAATTACGTAGGATGATGCAAAACAGACACAGCTAATTATTTCTATATTACGGTTTTATATCATTATTGATCAATGCGGTCTTAATTCATTATATAACAGAAACCTTGAAGATCTCTTTGTGGTTGTCGAGCATGAAGAGCATCAGCAGGTCTGTCTTTCCTTTTGTCAGACTCTTGCTCTGGATGACGGCTCTGGTGAATGTCTTCTTCACGACCATACGATTTTCAATCTGAAAATCTCAAACAAGTGTAAATAGTTGCCAAATGCATGAACACATCACATGCATTATGACTCCTAACTTCTTTGTGCAGCCGGACGTTTGCAGCATCTGCAGCTGTGGCCATAAACTCCAGCAGCCTGCGCAGTTCCTCACGTGCAGACACAGACAGCAGCTTCAGAGTCAGCTGCAGGACCTCCAATGCTCGTTCAAACTTGCCATTCCCTAGACATACAGGTAAACCGAGAAATTGCCACAAAGAACGGTTGTTTGTTTAGGAAAGAAAGAATAATTTGAGGAGCGTTAGTCACTCAGGAGTTCCATGATCTCAGTGTAGACATCTGCCATGCTGTCACAGAGGAGAGGTTTGCGCTCCAGGTGTCCGTAGTGTTTGTCCAGCACGTGAAACAGCAGCAGTTTACATTCATCCATCCCCTGGCCATCCTCTTCCTCACAGGAGAGCTTGGGCAGCTCTCTGCTCACCTCCACCACAAGCTGATCCGGAAGGAAATCCAGCAGGTCAATGGCTGCTGACAGCCAAACATCAGCTCTGGGTAGAGGAAAACAAATCAAGCCTATCCGAACATCATTGTTTGATTTCTTGATTTCAAACGTGAAGATGTCTTACTGTGATTCTTTGAAGGCCTTAAGAACCTCACGGTCGAGGTAGTTGCTGGTGTAGAGAAGGTCAGGCTCGTTATTAGTGCCACGTGACGGCGGAGAAACAATCTTTGCGCAGTTGAGCACTCCCTCCAGCAGGGGGAGATCTATCAGCTGAGACAGCTTCCGTACGGTCTGCTCCTGCCACACCTCTCTGACCACTGAATTAAATATGCAAAATGAAAAATGGTTTCCACTACAAACACAGCCTTTGCACCTCAAACATAAGCAGAATGTGAACAAAGCTCTTACCAGATGGAGGAAGGCATTCAGTGGGAGGAGAACCGACAAGTCCGGTCAAGTCCAGCTTCTCCATGAGACAATCCAGCACATGGTCTGGCTTCACGGGTGTACTATGGGAAAATAACTGGATGTCCTGCCTAAAAAGGTCAAAATCCCAATCATTAGAATTCAAATGTATAATGCTACATCAGAAAACATCTACAGGGATCTGAAACACCTGCATGGTGTGACGTTCATCAAGCTCTCTTCACTAGGAGGGAAAAGCGACATTTCCAACACATCCAAGGATGGATCCTCCATGTTCAGAAATCTGTAGAGGCTGCTGCTGCTGTCCTGGAAGCCTCCTGACTTACTGGTCTTCACCGAAACTTTGGTTCCCACCACCTCAAACACCTTACAGTCCAAGAGCACCTGGCACAGGCGTGCAACCATGGCTCTGGAAACCTGGGCATCTCCAAAAACCCTATTCTGGGTCAGATAATCCTGGATGACATCCACTGCGTCAGAGCCCAGAAAGCAGTTATCGTGAGATTTCAGATGCTGCCTGCGTTTCTTGATCTTCACTTGGGCTTGTAGAGCAGCGATGATGTGGCTCCAGATTTCTGTCTTTTCAACCTTGTTGGTTTGTACATCCTGAGCTCTGTTGATCAATCTGGGATCTGAACAAACATACACAAAAAAAGTATTTTACTGGGCTCTTAAGTGCTTCAAATGAAAACACATTACCTTAAACCCTAAAACAGATGTTACCAAGAGGTGGGTTGAAGGAACTGTAGAATTTCCCCATGAAATTTAATGCAGCAACTTTATCCTGAACTGAAGCCATGTATTGGTTTCCTCGCAGCAGATGTGTCTCACACTCCACAAGTGTTCTCATTAATCAACAGCAGCTCATTAGCGACCTCTGCATGATTGGCTAATTTAAAATTAGTGCACCCAGAGGCAACACTAGATGGCAGCAAAGCATCTTTGCAGAATTGAAGCTGCATTTGAAAAAGCACATCATCAACTGCCTGCTTTATCCGCACTATACATTTCAAATATTTTGTACATTATGCAGATTATTTGGAATTTAACTGATATAACAAATCTATCTAGGTTTAGTAAATGTGATTTATGTGCAGTATACAACTAAAGCATACTATAGTAGGTTCTGTACCTCAATTTAACCCCATGATTGCAGGAGTGTAACCATTAATGCATCTGTTTTTTTTCCATTTGATTGGTTGTAAGTAAAGACATTTCAAAAATTGTTTTATGATAAAATAATGATTTGATCTATCTATCTATCTATCTATCTATCTATCTATCTATCTATCTATCTATCTATCTATCTATCTATCTATCTATCTATCTGTCTGTCTGTCTGTCTGTCTGTCTGTCTGTCTGTCTGTACTTTGCAATATTTTATAGGTTTATTTTTGTCTCTCTTTCATTGCAGCTGTTTCTGTTTTGCGTGTCAGGTTGATCTCTCCTGTCATCATCTGGAATGAAGGATGTGTTTGTCGTATCACTTGCAGGCTGGAGAACGCAGACATGTGACCCAGGATCAAACGCTGGTAATATGCCATTCTGTTATCTGCGTTTCTCTGTGGTCACCTCAATCACTTTCTCTCTCTCACACACCCCACGTCTTTCTTTGTCCTTTGTGGTTCCTGCTGTTTTTAATTTGTTGGGTGTAGGGAATGTTTCTGTGCAGGTTCCTGTGCTGAACTTGAAATAGTTGCGGCGAAAACCCTGCCAGATGCTTGAGGGGCTGCAAATACCTGAATGAAACATCTTAAAACAAATCTTTGTTTGATGTCCAAGAGAAAAATGAAACCATAACATGTCTAAGGATCAAGGAAATGCGAGCATATAAAAAAGTCAGCAATCATTTTGTTTGAAATCTTTGTTACATCATTTTTTTTCAGTACAATCATACAATTCAGGCTAGAGAGGGAATCTTAATAAAATACATTCTATACATTATGGGAGCATTATTCTGCTTTTAAATGGCAGATCCAAAAAATATAAAATGTGTCAAAAGCTTCAATTTTAAACATTCAAAGAAACAAATCCTGATTCAAATCTTGATGCTTCAAACACTTGGATGACCTGAATATGTTTGTAATATATTAAGATCCATGATGCTCTGGCACTGCTGAGATAAAAAAAACTGTGACCTACACAATGCATTTCCACCGTTAGGGGGCAGTTTGTCTCCCATGATACCTGATTCCACGGTGCATCTGAGGCCAAGTTTCATCTGAGATGCAAATCTTGGAGCAACACACATGCACACAGTTACTGCTCGAGTCTGAAATCCGCTGCCCGACCGCTCACCACAACACAGGACCGTCCAGATTCCCAGAGCTCTCCTGATCAAACAAAGACAAACGGCTCAGTCTGGAGTCCGTTTGACTCAAACTTCCCCTCCACCAATCAGTGGCTAAATTACACCATGCAGGATCCAAACAGAAGCAAACAAAAGAAAACAAAGCTGATTGGCTGAGGCAGAATGTGCAGGGTGAGGTTTCAGGCATGTTTGACTGCGTCTGAGCTACAGGCGAAGGCTTCTGCATTTAGGTGACCTGCATAAGAAATATTTAATCTGTATATCTCTGTTTGGTTATTTCAGGTCAGCTAAACTTGGTCAGAGTTTATGGGTTTATTTATGAGGGTCATAAACCAAGACATGCAGCAACATTTGGCTCATGAACAAAGCTGGAGGCATCTTTGCCACTTTACATTATGAAATACAATAGACCTTTGCTTTTAGACCTTTGAACATTTATTCAAATGAATGCTGAACAAATGAGCTAAACCGTTTCGATGCAAATTATTTAGCATTAGGGCTCAAGTGCTCTATACATGTTGATCCAGTTCTATATAAAAAGGTAATAAATAAAAAAAGTAATAAAGTGGCATAAATATAAGTTAAAGCAAATGTGTGAAAAATTTTGTTTATATTTTTTTATAGTATATTTTTGGTATATTTTTCAAAATAAATACAGCCTTTTCAAGACTTAATAAAATTGACTGGAAAACATTTTATTAGAAATAGAACAGTAAAATAAATAAATAAATAAATAACATATATACTTTATATAAAAATAAATCTGTATTTTAAAATAAATTACTGGCCTAACTTAAAGTAAATAGAGCATTCTATCAAGATAAATGCCCCAGTATATAACACATAAATATAAATAAGTGTAATGTCATAAATTTGTAAGTAGCTATCTAAATTAAATTTGAATTAAAATATATTTGACTTGTAAAATATTTGTTATATATATATAGCCTAATGTATTCTGTATACAATGTGTATTATATTCTATGCATTAATTCTAAGTATGGTGGGTTAATAAAAGATGACACTTTAGCTTTCTGTTTTCCTTCTGGTAAAGCAGAATCAGAATATCAGCAAAAATCAGAGTCGGAGAGAGAGAGAGACACACAGACACACATATCCTGACTCCGCCCCCTTCGTCTTTATTCAGTGCCTCTCAGCCTGAAGGACAGAGAGAAAGAATCACAGATCAGGACACCAGGAGGAGAGACGGGCCGAACGCACCGAATCATGGCCACAGCAGACACGAGACCGCAGCACATCCTTCCGTCCGACCCCCGCGCACCGAGCCTCATATCACGGATCACCGGCACCAGAACCGAGCTGACTGACACCACGGCGGATCCGCGGCCAGAATGAGGGTGATTTACGTCCAGAACGCCGGCGTGGTCGCTGCTTTCTCGTCTGAGATTTTCTGCGGTAGATTGAAACAAAGGAATAACGGAGAAATCATGATCGAACGCGCCACGGGAAAGAGAACACGTCATAGCGGAGTAGGATACGTCATAATGGTATAGAACGCGTCATAATAGAATAGTGCACAATAGATACATTGTCGTTCTAATTGTGAATGATACATTGTAGCAGTTTATAAGTGCCATAAAACACATGGCACGTGTTCATTAGTTTCTTTTTAATAATACGCCTTTTTTAGTCCGTTCATAACTAGACTGGGATTATTATTTTCCTTTAGATAGCCTACCATAGCCGGCTATAGGTAGAATAGATAGACACCTCATTAAAACATGAGTCATTATTGACAATCATAAATTAGTTTATATGTTAACATAATAAACCTTTGCATTGTAATTTATTTATTTATTTATATGCTAATTAGCTATATTAATTAGGTCTTATATTATCAATATTTCGAAGCATTTAGTCAAGATATTTAAACATAGAGGGAGGTGTAAAATATCGTCCTCCCACGTGATGGAGACACAAAGACCAGGTGACCCACCGGGCCCCTCAGTGGTGGCGGAGGCCCCTGAGGGCCCCGGTGAGGTCAAACGCAGCAGCTCTGGTGTGAAGAAACATCATCACAAACACAACCTAAAGCATCGCTACGAGCTGCTGGAGACCCTGGGGAGAGGAACGTACGGCAAAGTCAAGAAGGCCATCGAGCGCCATTCTGGAAGAGAGGTGAGAGCTTCAAGCACCTGATAAATGAATCAATCTAATGTCGTAGTGTACATCTGAACTCCTATCCAGAAGGTTGTAGGTTCCATTCCTGCATTAACCTCTGGTTAAAACACACTGTGGTGGTACCCTTGGTAATATCAGATGGAAACGGCCTCATTCATTGATATATATCAGTGATTGAACTTTTGAATCAGTGAATCATTTGATAAATGAACATGAATGAACTGGTCTGGAGCTTGGGCCGGCTGTAGTTTGTCGTTTAGGGTGTCAGCTCTGCTATGAAATCTGTTGTTGTGTTTGGCTCATTTCGGTCCATCTCATAGGAATTCCACCCTACGCGTGTGCGCTGCACGCTTTCGTTTGTGCAAGAGCAGATGTTTTAAATCTCCTGTAAAGTTGCTCTTATAGCCCCCAATGTACAGCATCACTCTTCAACCAATTGACCTTTTCCGTCGCAGTTGGGTCACTGCTGACCACTCGCCGTAAATAATAACGCGACTAGCGCCAAATGTGTTAGAGACCTTGAGTTCTGCCCCTCGGGTCGCTAATGAACTCTGACCTAGAGGCTAAGTTCTGCTGTGGGCATCTAGGTCAGGCAGGGCTTTACTGTTCGTTTGTTCATTAATCAAACTTACCGGATTCGTTCGGCACGCTTTGGCACGTGGCTATGGTTGTTGTTTAACATTGTCCTCTAAATGGCTCAGTCACCATCACAGAACAATGAAATATTTCCATTCTACTAAAGTTCCACCAAAACCGTTTAGATTTATAAAAAGGTAATTTACTCATCCTCATGTCAGTCTTAAAAGTGTTTTTGGTCCATTCTCTGACTGAAAGACAGTGGGGTCCAAAACAGCTCTTTCACCTTGAGTAGATTTGTTTAGTGTTTTGAGGAAAAACATTAGCATCTGGCTGATTTGACTAGCTTCTACCAAGTAACTGATTAAAATTGAATTAAAATACATTAGAAATTGACTGGACGCACAGCTTTTGTTCACAAAAGACTAGAGTCGGGTATAGTTGTTGTTTTTTTACCTCAGGAATAGACCTCCTATTCATTCTAACAGTTGACATGGCCTCTAGTCATGTATATTTCCGTGGAAACATGTTGTTGGTGGCTGTTATGGGCTGTAAGCAGATATATAGCCATATTTTAGTTTAATAATTTACAATCCAGGCTATTTCATAACACATGCAGCCATATAAACACACACAGGTCTGAGTGTATTGGTGGGCAGTGTGCCATTTAGTGTTGGCAGGCTGTTGAAGAAAGTATGAGCGCACACTAACAGACCTAAAAATAAAACGGCGCACACACTACACATACATGTTTTTTCGTTTACCTCAAACTCAGACACATGGTAAAACATAATTTGTCATGCGTGTTTGTGGGCCCATAAACATAAAGTCACTCAGGGAGACATACGGTGTTGCTTTCTGGCTCGAGTTTAGTGTGCTTAGCTGGAATTAGTCAGAAAAACCGTTAACCGGTTAGTGTTAAACTGTTAAAAGAAGCATTAGCGCCCCTCTGTGGCATCGCTAAGAATGCAGTGCACTTGTATTGCGTTGTGACACATTTTAGTGGATGTATATTGAAGCACTGCATTAAATCGGCTTTGCTTGTGTTTACATTTGAGTTATAAATTGCATTCTGATTTTCTAGCCCAACAATGTTTGAAGAAACATTTGGTACCTAAATACTATTGCATTTGCATTGCGATAAAGCGAATATTTTGGAAAGCTACAATGTGGAATTTCTAAAAAATTTAGCTTTCACTGTTAAGTTATGTATATAGAATTTAAAAATGAAATTCAACACTGCATTCACTGAACCTAAGAGTATTTGTGTTTGCAAACTTGCATTGCATTATAAACTGTATTCTGAATTCGTCTTCGTTTTTGCATGCTTGCATTCCAATACATTTTTTCGCACAATAATTTTTGAAGTAGAGCTTTCGTGCATAGAAGCGTTTACGTGCACATATTAAGTTTGTGTTATTACGAATAGCTCTGAATAATGCAACTAATTGACCTTGCATGCCTACAAACATAAAAAAAAAAAAATCGACTTTCTTTTAGGGTTGCACGATAATCATCGCGCGATATGTAATGCGCATCTTGTCAGTAAAGCCGGTTCTGTACAAATACATATTGTGCGATGATTATCTTGCAGCTCTACTTTATTTTGTTAATAGTGTTCTGACATTTTGGGAATTGCAGTTGCAATTTTTTTTTGCGCAACAAACTTTGCACTTCAGCTTGTATTCACATACGAGGATTATGTCATGAGTCGCTACGAATAATGCAATCATGCACTTAATAGACTTTGCATATCTACAAAATTTTAAATTTTCAATTTTTAACATTTTAGGAATTGAAGTTGCATACTTCCCGTACGTCTTGTTTACGTTTTGGTTGTGTCGTTAGATGACCAAAATTCAATGTAAATTCAATGTCAAATGTCATTCTTTAATTGATGTCCAATTCCGACATCAGCTGACATTGATATTTAGTTGTTTTTAGGTTGTGTAACCAAAATACAACGTTAAATTAATGTCAAATTGACGTCAAATACCAACGTCAACCAAATTCCACTTTCAACCAAAATGCAACGTCTGTCTGACGTCAGCTTGCCTGCAAATGTTTGGGTTTGCATATTTGCATTTCGATTTAAAAAAAAAAAATCCTTTGGGTCATGTTAAACTCATATTATATTTAATGTAGCTCCTCCATGTCATGTCCCTTGCTAAACAAACAAACTGAACGTAACATGATAAAGCTTTACTGTTTGTCATCACGTCCACAGACAAACAGAAGGTTCTGACTGTTGATAGAAGCAACAATCCAGAACAGCATATTCCTGACCTCTACCCCTAAGGCATAGATAACCAAAGACATTGCATAACATATTCTTCTTTATGGCTTTACCAGCCTCGGATTCACTATAATGACCCGAGCAGACAGACGGATAGCATGAGTGTGTGAGCTCTCGCACGTATGAGCTCGTGTTTGCGTTGCGTTTATGGGTATCTGAATGTACAAACAAGATCGGATGTCCACATAACGGTCAGCATTCCTTCCACAGAGTGTGATGGATGGGTCACATGTCTGTCTGAGTGTGTGTTTGTACACACTCGTCTGTCGGTGTGTGTGAAAAGGTCACTGTGACAGAGTGAATGCAGACGGACACGTGAAAGGCCATCTTGAGCAGGAAATGAAAACGTGTAGAATCAATATCCTGTATGGGGACCAAAACAGACTGATCGAGTGTAGTGGGTTTTAAATTCTGATCCGGGGTCAGTTAGACACTCCATTATTAAAGCTAAACAAAACAGATCTCTTGCTCATAATTTGCTTTTGTTGGAGTTTCAAGATGTTTTCTGAAGGACGTGATGACATCTAGTGGCTTTAGCTGGCAGAACAGTTTACATGATAAGAATGATCAAACAGACGTGTTGTTGGTGGGGTTTAGATGTTACGCAGTGTTTTTGTGTGGTGTCAGAATGTAAGATGATTGGTTGGTGGCTGCTAGGATGTTTGTAATGATCACTGGTGTACTTCTGGGGTAATTGCTAGTTGGGTTTCAAAGGGGTGGAACATTTTTGATAAATTTCGGGGGAATTTCCCAAAAATTTGCAACCCTTTGCAGCCTAAATTGTCAGATGGTTGTTAGGGTTTTGGGTGGTTGATAATTGGTTGCTAGGGTGTTGTGGTGCTTGGTCATTACTAGGGTGATCGCTAGGGTTTTAGTTGGATGATAAATGGCTGGTTTTAGAGGTTTTGGCTAGTTGATAAGTGATTACTAGGGTGTTTGGCTGGTTGCTAGGTTGTTAGTATTTTGGGGTGGTTGCCTGGGCAATTGAGGTGGTTGCTAGAAGGTCGCTAGGATGGTTACCAGGGTGTTTGGTAGGATTTAAATGGTTGATAAAGTATTCAAATGTATCCAGTCAAAGTTTTCAGTCATGTTACATGACACAGTGTAATACTTGTTCAAATCCCTCTTCTTGCAAACAATATCAAATAAATACAAAAACTCATCTGCGCTTTTATTGACGTGGTTTTCCGTTCATTTGGCTCACGCACAGATAAACAAATAAAAAGCCCCACTGGTCAGAATCCCGTTACTACCTCTGTTCTTCCTGGAGATTATTTTAAACTCTCGCTCCTGCTGTGTTTGAACAAACTGCAGCATTAGTATTCCTGCCGTCTCCAGCGGACCTGGCGGGAGGCGAATACCTTCAGCTGCGCATAACTTCATGAGCTCATGGAAAACACTCGCTGATGGCTTTCCAATAAAGAGCAGGGTTTGCCCATTCTTCTTTTATAGAAACGGTCCTGGTTCCTGGATTTGTTTACGTCTTTTTATTCCACATAATCAGCTTTGAAGCATTCCGCAAGGGCTTTCCTTATATGGATATAGTCAGTGATTTACCTTCAGCTCCTCGGAAACATGTGGTTTTGGTTTCTCCAAGAAACCAGGCAGGTCCGCCTGCTCGCTCACCATTAATGAGACGACATGGGCTGGTATGAGAATGGAGGAGCGGATAGACATGTTTGAGGGACCGCCGTTGTGGGTATGACATCACCAAACAAAAGGAATTGACAAAGAGCTTCCTTGTTTCCAGCTAAGCTTTGTCTTCAGCTCAGTCATTGTTCCAGTTGTTCTTTAAATGGATGTGTAGCACACGCCTGGGAGGGTGCGATAGGACAGAAATAGACAGGAAATCACTACCCAGATATCATTTCCTCTTTCCTCCCCATGACATCATCCATCATCAGTCAGTCAACAGGGCATCTCCTCTTTGCCCACATCACATCTCCAGTTTTTAGAATATTCGTTTCTGAGTTCTAAAACAGTGCGGAACATCATGGCCTTTATTTATTTGTGACCCTGTCTTGTCTTACGGTGTGTTTACACGGGGCGTCAGCGGCAACACTTCCCATTGACTCTGAGCGGGTGAAGAATTGTGGATCCGTCGGCGGCACTTCACTGGCGTTGCTCGCGGCAGAAGTTGAGAATTTTTCAACCAGGAGCCAATCAGGATCGCTCTATGCAAATTCAGTAGCCAAGCAACAGCCAATCACGTTCATCCTGTATCCGATTTTTGTTGTTGTTGAGTTCCTGTCTAATTTCATTGGCTGACGCTGCTATGACCAACTTCAGCCACGCCTTCCGTCAAGTTCTGACGCTGACGCTTCGTGTGAACACACCGTCAAGTCGCTGGGGTATATTTGTAGCAATAGCCAAAAATACTTTGTATGGGTCAAAATTATAGATTTTTCTTTTTTGTCAAAAATCCTTAGGATAGTAACTAAAGATCATGTTCTATGAAGGTATTTAGTCAATTTCTTACAGAAAATATATTAAAACTTAAATTTGATTATTAATATGCATTGATAAGATCTTCATTTGGACAGCTTTAAAGGTGATTTTCTCAGTATTTTTAATTTTTCTGTTCCCCCAGATTCCAGATTTTCATATAGTTGTATCTTGGTCAAATATTACCCTATCCATCCAAATCATACATCAATGAGAAGCTTGTTTATTCAGCTTTCAGATCATGTATAAATCTCAATTTCGGAAAATGAACACTTACGACTGGTTTTGTTGTCCATATTTTTTGCTTATTTTTTTTTTATATTTAAACAATACAAACATTTATTGTTTGGTTATTTCTATGAATTTTGTATTAATGTGAGTGATAAACTATATCTCATAGTTTTTAATTGTATGATGTTGCGTGAGATAAAGTCACACTTGATCAGTTCTATTTTTAAAATTCTGATGTTTTTTACTTGCCTTTGCGAGTTTATACTTCACATTTCGGCTTTCTTTTCATATATATCCCTTTATTCTCGCAATTGCAAGTTTAAATCCAGCCAATTATGATTTTGTAGCTCATCATTGCAGATTGCAATGGCAAGACAAGTCAGAATTACAACGGAAACTCGCAGCTGCCAGGAAAAAATTCAAAAGTCGTTATTTCGTAGTCATCATTTCTTTTATTCAGTGGGCGAAATGGGGTTCCATTTATATTGAAACATGTTCAGGTCATGTTATCATATGAGTGCGATGTCCTCGGGCCCACAAGAGCCGAATAAACACATGAAAGAATCATTCCACTTCCAAACACTGCACCCTCATTTTCCCCAAAAAAACATCAGGAAAATTACACAGCACAAGGCTGAAAATATGCTCAGCCGTGATGTGTGTTTATGGGATAATTCTCTGTGTGCGTGTATGTGATGGGATGATTACACCTCTCTGTCTGAAGAATCTACTCAGGTGTTTTTCTGACGTTCAGAAATAGAATGTTTTTGTCAGAGTCGTGGCTAAGTGGTTAGCTGTGGTGTTAATCCTGGCAATGTGAGTTTTAAGCTAACTTGAGTCGTTTCCTCTCCAAAAAAAATGGCATAAAGTTAGGTTAGGATAAACGCAACATTTTTTATTATCTTTTGACACAGGAAAAATGGAAAATTAATCACCTTTTTCTTTTCAGGTTGCCATCAAGTCTATCAGGAAGGAGAAGATTAAAGATGAACAGGACATGGTTCACATTCGACGGGAAATCGAGATCATGTCATCCCTTCGCCACCCACATATCATCTCTATATATGAAGGTATCTATCTACCTACCTACCTAACTCGGTAATAAATAAAACATGCAATTGTTGTGAATAATTAATAATCTTAACAATTAATAGAGTTGGTTGTGAAGGACAGTAAAAGCTTTATGTTTTATTCATGAAATAACATTCCATTTAAACTAGATCAGCCACAATGTGAATGTGACTTTCTCCACCCCTGACCAGCTTTTGTTTCAATGGTTAAGATCTCCAGTCAAACTCCGTGTTGATGATTTCTAAAGACATTTTTGCTGCCGTCTGGTTTCTTCTGCTGATTCTGTGCCACGGTGGGCCTGGCGAGCTCTCGGTGTGCTGACTTGACTTTTTTCCGCTCAAAGTCCGTCTGGGTTTACAGGGCAGTTTATTTTTGAAGAGTTGCCGTATTCATCTTTGTTCTGTGTCATGACTCCGCCTGTGTTGTGGTTGGCCCGACTCAAAGAGGGGAGAACACCTCTTTAAATGATTCTTTGGAGTTACCAGCTCTAAATAAGTCTCTGGAGACTCTTTTTTCCCCCCTTCTCGTGTCTGGCTTTATCTTTCATTGCTCCAGTGTCTGAGTGTCTTTCTCTTTTAATTTTGTGTGGTTTAAAACTATGTTTATGGGTTTGGGAGGGTCGTGGAAATTTTCAGATTGAGGAATGAATGTGAATTCCCTGCATGAACTTTCCCAGAGGTGCATTTTTATTACTGGGGAGAGATTTACTTTTAAAAGTAATGCATTGCAATATTGCATTACTCCATAAAAAAAGTAACTAATTACATTACATAGTTACGTTTTATGGAAAGTAAAAATGTCACGAATAAACCTCAGTCTGAAGAAACAGTAAATTCACATCTGTATGGTAAAATACAGGAGAAGAAAGTTTAATACCCTTCAGCGATAAAAAAACCCAAAAAACAATGAAGCACAATAGTTTGTTAAAGGTCCCATAGAATGGAAAACTGAATTGACCTTGGCATGGTTGAATAATAACAGTTCAGTACATGGACATAACATACTGTGA
>JAUCMU010000053.1:3553571-3564427 GCA_032275025.1 Enteromius treurensis
TAGAAACACTAGTTGGTGCTCCAGTATAATCGGTCCGCCGAAACTCATCCAGTGAGAAACGTTCCACGGTGCAAAAAATAAGTGAGATTAAAATGCGTTTAAAAAAATGTAACGTGTTATTTTGGTGTAATTAATTCATCTAATTTAACGCGTTAAAGCCCCGGCCCTAATTATTACTGTACATAACTCGCATTTATTATAGTGCGTTACCCCCAAGACTGCTCACGGGTATCAAACGTTTCTCAATTGTTTCTCCTGAAACTGCACCCAAATAAGACAGTCATTGGCAAACGATAAGAAAATGAAGTTATAAAATCAGATGAGAAATGTTCAAGCTTGTATTTAGCAATCAGGATTCTGTTTCGCCAAATCTGAGCACAGTTTGAGGTCTTTTCTTCAGGAGAAACATCTGAGAAGCAGGAGATTTGAGCTCCTTTTAGTTGCATTTAAACAATTGAGATGATCACATTTGGGATTTTCCTTTCCTACAGGCTGCATATCACTGTCGAATTTATCGCTGCGCTTCGATATTTAGCATCACAGTGAGAAGACCGTGATTTACTCTCTTTGACGCAGTAAATCTGTGTTATGTTAACTCTGTTACCCCTCTCTCTCTTTAAACGGTATTTGCACAATCTTAGAAGGCCTTGCGCTCGCGTTCCCTGCTGTTCTGTGGAAAGCGATGGCGGACAGGAGAGATTCTGTAGAAAAAATGAGAACTGATTCTGGACGTTTGACAGGAGCCAGCGACAGCGCCAAATGCTTGGGTGGGGTGATGCGTATGAGGATTTTTAGGGTTTTGCAGAAACAGCCACTTTCTGCTGCGTCGGACTGTAATTTGCTGTGTTTGTTCCTCTGGATTTTTCGGCTTCTCCCGGTCTTTAACGGATTCCGCTGTGACCCGCTGAACTTTCTGGACTGGCCACTACAAAACAAAGTCTTTTAAATGTTATGCATCCAGTAGTTTTGTACTTGTACTTTTTCATTGTGGGTTGCATTCTGAAGAAACAAGGCGCCACCGTACATGTTTATTTTTGACTGGACGCCCCCCTGTTGAAGCCTTGGCCTGTGTAAACTAGACATGGGTCACGTTATCCAATTGAGGTCTACATCTGGATTTTTTTTTCTTACTGTACTTCCATTTACTTATGGGAATGGCGTAATGGGAAGTAGAGGATAAAAGTATTGGACAATATAATTATCGTGAACTGTATTGCCAGCTCAGATTCAACAGATTCCTATCATGAATGAACATACAAGGTATAAATAAACTGATCGGATTTTCATGATGTTCTTTTTTTCTGTAGTGTTTGAAAATAAGGACAAGATAGTGATCGTCATGGAATACGCCAGTAAAGGTGAACTCTATGACTACATCAGCGAACGCAGACGCCTGACTGAGAGAGAAACCCGACACTTCTTCAGGCAGATCGTCTCTGCTGTACACTACTGCCACAAGGTATGCACCATTCTTATCTCTCTCCTTTCTCGTTCTCAATCCCATTCTCTTCTCAGAGAGAGCCTCATATTTCATCAGGGTTTCCCGCGGAGCTGCACGTGCAGTTATTTGATGAAATCGGGCCGTGCGAGTCTATTATCTTTGGCTCTTGTCAGATTGGGAGGAATCTTGGAACAAACAGCTTTGCATCATGGGTCACACATTTCAATGTTAATCAGAGCTGTCGATGGAGTAACAAACCACCCAAATTTCCTTGAAATCTTGTGCCTGTGTAAAAGGGCTTTCTAGTTTCTTACAGTTCAGGGCTCGCAAAATCACTAGCCCGACGTCCCGGGGCTATTGTCTCTTCCAGTCGGGCTACCAAAATCCATCTCAGCCCTGCCCGTCGGGAGGAAAAATATACTTCCATGCTTTTGCATTGTTTCACAAATATATTAGGGTAATTATGTAATTTTCAGGCATCTGTGTATGTACGGGTTCATTGGCCATACACGCCTGGACAGAAGTTAACTAGTTTGTTGTGTTTGTTTATCGGTCTGGTTAGTGTCCCAGTGATGTTGGACTGAAGTTATTGTGCTGTGGGATCTCTTTCCCATACATTTGTTTATTTGTGGCGAGCTGTTTTGGGCTACTAAAGACTGAAGAGCGCCTGACCGAAGGGCTACCAGGGATTTTGAAATTCTGCAAGCCCTGCAGTTGTAGTCTTTTCAAGAGTTTCGAAACCTAATTTGGGATAACTCTGACATTTTTTGACCCAGTCATCTCAATAGAAGTTTCGCTATCAAACTGACAGCAGAAGGTCTGGAATCCATGGTAGCTTTAATTGGCCAAGGCCCGCCCATGTCAAACAACCTATCACAGTTTCGTTCAGCCTCATGTTTTGTGGTGTGCAAATATCACCACAATAACACACTAGTTTTTAAAACCCTTGGACGCATTTTAAAGATTCTATGTTGCGAAATTTAAATATTTAACTTATTTTTGAAAATGCAGAATTTAGTTGATCCTTATAAGTGCTTGTGGTCACAATTGTAAACACAAAAGCGTTCTTCTTTCGTGAATTCAGCGTCAGGGTTTGCCGTCACGGCATCTTTGTTTCTAGGCGAAAAGTTGACAAAGTTAAGAACCCATCACGTGATTTCACTTTTGTGTGTCATTTGCATTAGATGTTTATCCAAAGGTCTTCAAGAGCAAATTACTTTCCAAATTTACATGAATTGCCTCTATATTTAGATTTGTCTTTTGTTTTGTCCACCATTTTTGTTAGGATTTACCATCACTGAGCTTGTTGCAATGAATTATGGGATTGCATTTCTATTCCTACGTACCTTATTGAACAACATCAAAAAGCTGTCTGATTAGGCAGATGACTAGGTTTTGAAGCATAGTCGGTTTTTCAGAGTTTTATATAAGACAATTTCCCCATGATGCACTGCTTGGAGTCAATCGAGGTCCCTGTGGGCCTGCACTGGGTGGGCTGGTTTGCAGCTGAAGATGACGTGATGTCATATCTCAGGGCAGATGAGCTTCCAGACACTGGAGGGGAGGGTGATGAGTCATCATCGCCATGGGCAACCACAATGCAGGGGGATTTTTGGGTGGGGTCGGCCAGACAACTTAAAGCAGCCTGTAACACTGTCGATTTATAGTCCCATCTGCTAAACGCTGTGCATGGTGAACACATGCATCTTTCATGGTCATCAAACATCTGTAACCCTCTCAGATTCTAAACCCCCTTGTGGCTGGGTTTCCGGGCGTGCTGTAACCCGAAAGCTGTTTAACTGACTTACAGCACAGTCATGTTCCAATCAAAAACTGGTGTCTGAAATTACAGAGAGTGTTTGTGGAACAGATGCTAGTGGTCAGTAATGATTCCGTAGGTTATGACAGTAATACCTCAGATGTCTAAAGTGCATTCTGATGCTTTCTTTACAGAATGGTGTTGTTCACCGGGACCTGAAACTGGAAAATGTGCTACTGGATGAAAACTGTAACATAAAGGTGAGAATGCTTCTGAAACGGTGACCTTGTTCACATCCTATATAGTGTAGAACATTAGGATTAGTGCTATGACATCCTTGTAAAAACACTTACTCTGTACAAGGTAACCAGAAGAATAAAGTTTTTGTTTTGCATTTTTTTTCAAAGTCGAACACTGATGTATCTGTCATTCACTCAGATTGCTGATTTTGGTCTGTCCAACCTGTATCATAAAGACAAGCTCCTCCAGACCTTCTGTGGAAGTCCACTGTACGCATCCCCGGAGATCGTCAATGGCAGACCGTACCGTGGTCCAGAGGTAAGAGATGCTCAGATAAAGAAGGCTTCACATGCTGCTGCTGCTTATGTTGATAATAAGCAATGCTTCTTTCCAGGGTCATAAAAGCATGCTGGAATGGTTTACTACAGGCCTACATGACGTGATGCACAGACATAAACCCTTGAGGTTTTGCATCATCGTAAATGAAACACCCCACAGTTTCATTATGCTGGCGTGTTTAATTCACTGTGAGCGGCTGTAATCTATCAGAGACAGTCTGTGTGGTTAGTGAAGCCTTATTCTGCTCTTTGATGGGATTATCCTTTCACAGACCCATAGGAACAGGCAAACACACGTCTTGCGCTTCCCTAATTGAACATGGAGAGCAGCTGGAGTTTCTTTCTTCAAGAATCTCTGATTATACATGTCAAACCTCGGTCAGAGTTGAAAGGTTCTTTAGGGCTTTACATGTGCCTCACTTGTGGTATACAGCTCAGGGCTTTTCAAAAGTGTGCCTTATTGACATTAGTGTGCAATAATTTGCTTCATTTTTCCTCAAGGGAACAGACAACATTACAATTTAAAGGATGTAATCAAAATGGCCAAACCCTTTTGAGAAAAAGCCAAACCTCACAATCAATGAAAGCAATGAAAGTGTCCAGGCTTTGAGCAAAATAATTACTTCAGTCTATACGTGATTTCCTGTGAAATGACAACTCAAGAACCTGGAAAACTATCCAGCCTGCTGTGGAGTTCATGAGATTTTTGGCCTACATGCCTTGACCTTATAACTGACCCTCCGCTGGACTTGCATAACTGACTGCTTAAGGTAGTATATTTTGTAATAGAAAGTCTCAGAACCGACTGATTGCATATAGAGTTGAAGCTGAGAAATAGGCTGAAACCAACAGGTACCATCTGATGCTGTTTCTGCTTTCTGTAGACTCCAAAAAGTCATGACATCAATAGATTGTTGAATAAAAGCAAAGCCAGCACTAAACATCCCATTTTTTTCATGTGATGTCTATCCCCCCTCCATATGACAAGAATTATTAAGTGTCATGGATTTAACAGTTAGCAGTAACTCAATGTTCTTTCAGACTCAGCTGACATCAATGCCATCCATTATTTGCAGGTGGACAGCTGGGCTCTGGGGGTGTTGCTGTATACGCTGGTCTACGGCAGCATGCCATTTGATGGAGGGGACCACAAAAATCTAATTCGACAAATCAGCAATGGAGAGTATCGAGAACCATCCCAGTCATCAGGTACTGGTCTTGTACAAACTTGTTTAAACAAAGTTCAGAATGCCTTTGGTATATAAAAATGTGTACAGATTTAAGCAGTCTCTTGGTCATGATTAACAAGAATCTGGTTTGGTCTTTTGTTTAGATGCTCGTGGTCTTATTCGCTGGATGCTGATGGTTAACCCTGAGCGGCGAGCCACAGTGGAAGACATCGCCAATCACTGGTGGGTAAACTGGGGATGGAAGACCAGTGTGTGTGACTGTGAATCACAAAGGGATGCTGGTTCGCCCATGGTGGCTCGTCTCATTGACTGGCAGAACCGGACCGAACCTCGACCCACTAAAGCCATCCGGTCTGAGCCATTCCTGCTTGTCCGTCAACGGCCCAAAAAGTCCAAGAAAGAGAATGATGTCGGTGTGTCCCACTGTAATGGAGAGGACAGCCTGGGCCTCAAGAGACCAAAGGGCATCCTGAAAACAAGAACCTCTGAAGAGCAACGCTCTCCAAGTCTGGAAGAAATAGAATCCAGTGTGGGAACCCCGGAGAAAGAATCTGGGCCTGATGGCGAAGAGGGCGATGAGGAGCAAGGGCTAACAGGCAACTCTCCTACCAAAGCGGTCTCTATCCTTCCAAAGAAGGGAATCCTAAAAAACAACCAACAACGGGAATCAGGGTATTATTCTTCCCCAGAGCGCAGCGAGTCCTCTGACCTCCTAGGTGGCAATATTACACCTCTCGCCGCTAGCTCACCACCAAAGCGAGCGGTTGGTAGAAAGGGGATCTTGAAGCGCAACGGGAAGTATTCTACATACAGTGGCGCTCCTCCTTTGAGTGTCCTTGGGGAACCAGCACCTGGCGATTCCGGTTTATCCCGCAGTCAGAGCCGGCCATCAAGTATTGTAAGGGAGGATAGCGACCCCATCACCAACAGTTCCTTCAGCGGCACTGACTGGCCCCCACCCAGAGCTCGCCCCAAAATCAGAGGCTGCGTGTCTGCAGAAAACCTTCTCCAGCTGGCCAACTTTAAAGGTCTCCAGGCAGCTCCTCCCCTACATAGTGGGAAATTCAACAAAGGAACGCAGGGCTCTCCGGGGAATAACAGCAGCTTCTCTCTGCTAGGAGACCTTGATGATATGACTCAGGTGTACCAACAAGCCCTGGACATCAGCAACAACCTGTCATAGGGATGGGGGCCAGTTGAGAGGGGCCTAGAAAGAAAGAAGGTGGAGCAAGTGGGAGGTGTTTGTTTGGCATGTTGTTGACGACCAGTGCAAAACTGGGATTCTATGAATGTGAGTCCTTTTTTAATGGGGTGATATTGGAGGTTGTACACAACCGAACCCTAACCTTAACTCCTAACCCTTAACCCTAATCCTACCCTATCCTACTTTTACCTTTACCCAACCCAATATTATACACAGTTAAAATTTGTATCAAATACAACTTGGGGAACTACAGCCTTGGGGGATTTAAGTGTTTGAAGTAAGTAACACTTAAGTTGGTACTCTGGGACATTTCTCCCCCTACAGGCAAGAAATAAAGTTAAATGTTTACATTTTAAGTATGAGGTGAGTTAGTATCACAGTAAGGCATCATGTAACGGCAGCCTTGATGAAACAAAAAATAAGAGCCAACCTGAGTTTATCAAGCACCTTAAAACTCTCACAGAGCACATGTCGTTTGTGATCTCTACTTCCAAAAAAGAAACCAGGGTCTTGCTCCAAATGAACTGTTGTTGTGTATTATTTATTAATAATTTTTTTTGTAGATTTAGTGATACAAAACTGGTGTGGTCTGGCAGTACTGGAAGAATAAGAAATTGAAATCTCTCGTTGTCCTTGATTGGAACTGACATATATAATTGTTATTTTACTTTCTTGGTTATCGTGATATGTCATTTAAACTGCATATGTAACGATCAAACTCGTATTGATCCTATGAGTCGAATCATATCCATGGTATTATAGAAGTGCCTTTTTATTTGTTTGTTTTAATTTTTTTAATTCATATTAAATTATGTATGTCATTTCCTTGAGGTGGAGAGATGCCAGAGGAAGCTGTCATCAGATGAACAGCATTTTATTATGTTTATTTTATTTTAGAGTTTGTATTGAATGCTTAGAAGAGCCCCAGGACCTCTGAGTACAAAGCCTACCCTACAGAGATTTCAAGGTTACAGATGCCCCACTACCGAGGCCAGTGCTTTACAGTGCATTATTCAAGAAGAAGAATAGTCAGTCCATGATCACCTTGAAAGGAAGTTTATTTTCAGAAACCGCTGAGTAATTCAAGGTTCCAGAAAGCTGGATTGGTGGTTTTTGATTGAGTCCTGACAGGAACATGTGTGTGTGCGCACCATGTGTTTGTCTGGAATGGTACTCATGTGGTTTCTTGATTGGGTTAGGTGACTGTTTAGAGTTCTGGACACCTTCACCTTAACAAGGTTTAACTCAAGGTAGAAATGTCAGACGCAATCTCAGCTCCAAAGAATGTTCAGGCGGAGACAAGCTGGTTTGACTATTTCCAAAGGTTCTGGACTGTAGGAACATTGTCTCTGCTGGCGTTTATCTGTTGATGCCTAGGGATTATAATTCCTCAGCTCTAAGAATAATGGATTATTGGTTCTCTGTTGAACTTTGATGTCCAAAACACTCCCATCAGAGCTAAAAAAACAAGCAGACCTATTAGTTTCAAAGCAGTGATGAGGCAGCAAATTCCAAAGGCTCTTTAGAGGCATGTTTGGACTAGATATTAACACCATGACCCTGAGAGCTTCCCTGTGTCGTAGGTTTAACGGGACAGAAGCTTTATTGTTTCAGAATCTTCAGTTCTTTGTTTGTTGTCTACCTGCAGAATTTCAAGTGCAATTTTAGTTTCAAGGCTGATGTCTAATGTTTTTAGAAGGTAAGTGTGAAGTAGATGTAGTAGAAGGAGAGGTTTTACCAAGGTGTTTATGTTCATGAAAGTATTTATGGATGAAGGATACTTTTCCAGTAAGAGGGACACATTGAATTATCAACTGGAAAGGATGACGGAGCTTGAAGAAAGACTAGAGTAAGTGTAGAAATAGTGAGATGAAGAAAGTAGATGAAAGGATAAGGGATGTTTTTTGAACCAAAGACGCGCCGCATTATGGTAGAGATGCTAAGGTAGCTAACTGGCTATTAGCATTAACAGAAAACATTTTTTTGCACCAAACATTTCAACAGCAACTGATCATGGGAGGCATTTTGTTCAAAGGAGGTCCTGGGTAGATATTATAGACACACCTAATGTGTATCATATCGTACTGCATTTCTGTATTGCATTGTATTGTCAACTGGATTCAGTGATCGAATTATACTATGTTAGTATTTTTATGTTATTGCGCTTCTGTTTTTGATTCTCCAAAATATTAATATTGATTTACCTTACAGAAGAACGTTGTGCGTATAATCAACGATCTTTCCTGGTCTCTACAGGTTTTCAAGTGCAGACATGCAGTGCTAATGCTAATGTCTAGCATTCGCATAAACAGTCGATCAATCACCACTACTGCAGTTCCATCAGGGTCATTTGTGTCAGAAATGTCAAAAGCCGCCTCGCAGATCTGACCCAATATTTGGTGTCATGATATTCACTATCAACCTTATTTGTCTTAATGCTTTAGGACGAAGTTGAGCATCCACCCAAATGTGCCATTGCTAACCATAGTGCCATCGCAAGTGAGATTAACAGAGGCGGCCATTGCGAAATAAATTCAAACATGCTTTCAGCCAAACTGGAAATACCTGGTGCATATTAGTCAGAATCAGCATAGATGAAAACTTGACTGGATATTGTTTATTGACAGTACTGATAATGGTAGTATTATTATGTTATTTATGCATTATTTTATTCGAAATTAATTACTTTTGTTGGTCAATGCCATAATCTTTTTTTGGGGGTTTGGTATCAGTTCGAGAAACAAGGACTGCCAAGGTATTTTTCGTTCAGTGCCTTTGCTATCTTTTATGATTTTTTTGTTTAATTTTTTGATAATAAAAAATTATTACAATCGCATTTTTATACTCTATTTATTGGTGGTGAAGCCATTTCATTTAACAGCAGACATACCAAGTGTGCATGTGTGAGCGTAGACACAAACAAACACTGAAAGACAACTGGAAGAGCGAAATAACGGAGAGACGGTGCATTACGCTCGTGTGGTTGTGTTGTAAAGCTTTGGTTGTTGTTAATTGGAGACATCTCGCTAACCAGCAGTGTTTTGTACCACAAAACCAAATCTGTGTAAAACCAACTCAATAAACGAATCATTTCAAAGGAGGTGATGTCTGTGTCTACTTCATTTAAAGGTTTACCCTTGCATGCATAAGTCGAGGAATATCCTGTTAGTAGACCTTAAATCTTTCAATGAACCATTTGAATCATTGATTTGGATCCCCTCGTGTGTTAAACAGGTTTATTACGACATGAGGGTGAGTAAATGATGACAGAATGCTAATTCTTGGGTGGACTATCCTTTCAAGCAGGCCAAGGATTATACACAAGCCCAGAGTACAGAAAGGTGTGCATGAACGAGAGACAAGATCTGAAGGGGGAAATATGTAACGGAGAGGCTGCTGTCTTTGCCAGCTTTAATTTGATCCAGAGCTGTTCTCCAGGGCCCACGGAAACAGAACAAGAGAGCATTTTAGCCGCATGCCAGAGAGAAATTTAACAGACCTGCTGCACAAAACCAGACCGACCCAAATGCAGTTGTGCTACTACTACGGTCCTTGATTTTATGTGTTTGAAAATCCTTAGGTGTATCTATTGAGCAGTTCAGTAGTACAATACAAAAAAAACTTCCCAGAATGCAGCTCATTACGGTACATTTAGTTGCTAGACTTATTAAATTCACTTCGATTTTGAATAGTGGAAATATAGCCACATAAAAGCATGTTTCAAATGAAAATTGTTTCATAGCATACTAGCAATTACATGCATTTTAGTCTCCAGATCGGTACTCTTGTGATCAGCAGGTGGCCTGGATGACCTGGCTTTCGATCCGAACTTGTTCTTTGAAGCTGTTATACTGATCCAGGAACTCTGAGAGATGATGACTGATTATTATTGCTAAATGGACCACACATAGAGAAAGACTAGTCATCTCACGCGCGCTAATCAATTCAAGATACTTCTAAGAAGTCCTGATCTCGCTCGCACATATTCAGACTTACTGTATAGTCCACAACAGTAGAACAGACACATCTGCTTTCTCCTTTCCTCTCCCCCTCCCAACGGATCTACCTCTCATTCGCTTTCTCTCTCTGTAGTGGTTTGAGAAAGTTCCAGACATTCCTGAAAGGATTCCGCTCGGCAGCAGCCAGTCAGCAATGAATTCCAGAATAGTAGGACAATGGCTAAAAATAGAGACGAGGAGGATTTGATGAAAGTAGGAAAGAAAAAAAGTACTCTGGCGGTACCATGGTACGAAATTGTTTAATGATGATGATATTTCATATAAACCAAATAGTACCATGATACATTACAAATATAAAAAACAGGTTAATTTTTAATATATTTTCGTAGGCTAATATAATGATTAGCATTCACCTGACACTTTATCGTCGGCTACTTCTGAAAATACCACAGTATGGTGCATGCCGAAAAATAAATCCAATAGTATACCTTACTTGTATATTCTTAGTTACCTTTACTTAGTTGTTATACTTACTAGGATTCATTAAGTTACAGATACTTTTTGACGAGTAAAATGACTTACTTGCTGGTACGAGTAAGCCTTTCTAAGGGTGCTTTCACACCTGCCTCATTTAGTTCTTTTTTCTACTGCGGTTCGTTTGGGCAGGTGTGAATGTAACAATCGCACCCGAGTGCGCACCAAAAGCGGACCAAAAAAGCGTACCG
>JAUCMU010000053.1:3569615-3580423 GCA_032275025.1 Enteromius treurensis
AATGATCACAGTTAACACCTGTGAAGTGGTAATAATGTAATTAACTGTGAAATATTACAGTTATATCTTGTGAAATCATGGAAAAAATTTACAGTGTAGGGTTTATAGTTATAGCTCTTTAAGCCTTGATCAATGAGCAGTAGCTTTTCCAATGAAAATATTTTCCTACTTGAGTTGTTTGGCTGTACAGTGCATACAGTGTGTATATATATACATACACACACATATATATATATATATTATCCATTCAACATACATTCAGAGGACTGTACAACATATTTATGACTAGTCAATATTCCCAATTGATTGAAAAGTTATTTCTGAACCCTGTTTATCTCTATCCAGCTGAAGGTTCAGATGCTGTTCCTCCACAGGCGGACTGAATGAAGTCGTGGATCTCCGCCAGCTCTGCTTCTCAGTTGATTTATGCCGGTCTCTATCAAAACATGAGCGCTGAGAGCTTTTGGGCTTGTCTTCACCAGCACCTGCAGGCTGCTTTCTGCCTCTTTAAGTCTTTGAGCAGTTAAATGTTTAAGCATTTTAGTCATGAAAACATCAAAGCTGGTAATGAAGGGCTTCTCGCTCTCCAAACAGCCATCAATCGCATGGTAATCACAATCCTGCAAGTGTGCTTAGCGGCAGAGATTAACACACTGCCTCACATTCCTTACAGCTGACTTCACCTCAGACTTCACCTTACAAAACACAAACCCACAGCTTTGTGGCTCTCTTTCTGAGTTCTATTTTAAACCCTAAGTGTCCTATCTGTACAGCATTTATAGGAACCATAGGTGCAAACCAGGTGTGAAATGTATTCCAAAGAGTAGTCTACCCATTATACCTTATAACTAAAATCTAAAGAGGGCTTGCATGTATCTTTTTTGAATAAGACGAGATCAGAATTAATTGAATTTGATTTTCACTGAATAATTCACTTAAAAATAGGCATCTGCTTCTGGATATTGATTGATCTAAATTGAGATGAAGTAATGGTCAGATGCAATGTATCTGACCAATACAGGAAACAGGACCAAACAGGAAAAACACAAATATGAAACTTATACATAAAAACAATTTCATACTACCACTCAATAACATAAAAACATCCTAGTTTTATAAAATAAGCCTACGGCAAAGTAGGTTATCTGGTTATTTGGCTGTATATTTTAGCTACTAAAAAATGAAATAGTCGTTTATTATAAATAAGAAATGAAAAGGCACTCATGTTTTATTCATTTTTTCCGTTTTATTCATTTTTTTTTACCATGGAATATCTTTGATTCTCACCATAGATTATATGTTTATGGCCAATGTAACCTAATAATGTATGCATACAAACCTGTCTGTTTAAGGAATTAACTTATGGGTGTCATGCCATAATTTTTTTACAACTGACTTTTAATATACTGTAATGTGAATCAAAACATTGCAAGTTAATCAACACTTTCATTATACAGAAAGAGAGCAAAGATCATTTACGTTTTTAAAGAATATTTTAACTAGCTGTTTACACTATAAAATGTATTCATTGGATGAGATCATAGAGCCATCTGTCTCTCCCTAGACAGCAACACAACTGAAATGATCCCAGATCCAGAAACGTAGTAAAACACCGGTAAAACAGTCCATGCGACATCAGTGGATCTATAAAAAGTACATTTATGTTATTTTTGTATATTGGCGCAAAAAAAAGTATTCTCGTAGCATCACAAATGAGCCACTGATGTCACATGGTCTGTTTTGCAGATGTTTTTGCTATCTATGGAGGGACAGATGGCTCTCTGATATCATCAAAAACATCTTAATTTGTGTTTAGAAGATGAACAAAGGTCTTATGGGTTTGGAACGACATGAGGGTGAGTAATTAATGACAGAAATTTCATTTTTGGGTGAATTAACCTTTTAACATCTTACCGATTCATACACACATCAGCATTTTGTTGTAAGGGTTAGGGTTAGGTCTGACGAGAGAAATCATAACAGCTTTTCCAAAGGGTCAGCAGTAATGAGTAGACATTAACTCATTAAAACCACTAAAAGAAATTATGTAAAAGTGATGAAACAGTAATGTTGAATGTGAAAATGTGTTCAGTAAAAGTGGTGCTGTCACGCGTTGTGGTTGTGGACATGAGAGACTTGACCAAGGCATAAACAAAAGGCTTCTTTTATTCGTCAACACAAGCACATACAAATGACATAAACACAACTTCGATGTAACCTTAAGGACCAACAATACAAGACAAAACAGAACAGGCTTTTAAACACTGGGAAAACACTCAGGGAGAACTGAAAACATCTGAGGAGCATTATTAGCAGACTAATTAACTAATCAAACTAAATCAGAACCAGAACATGACCAAATAAGGCAAATGGGGAAGATACAAAACGAAACCAAAACTAAACAGACAGTATACGTGACAGGTGCATCGGACCATAGAAACCATATCTGATAAAGAAGTAAATAGATAATAATGAAGTACATCTGGGTCATATTCTCTGCTAATTGGTGTCAAATGATCTATCCTGAAACTGTCATAATCTAAACATGGACTATTATTCATTAAGCTATGCTTCAAGAGTAATGCAACAGTTATTTTAAGCAGTTGTATCAATTGATAGAATACTTTGATATTAAGTTGTGTCATTTTGAACCAGTGTAGTTTTAGTTCAATGAACAAATGATCTTTGGCTTATATGTATTGTATCCAAGCACTTGAAAAAAGTGTTGTGTTTTGAAAAATGGGCATTTTGATCACTGATTGAGAATTACAAGTTTTAAAACATGAAATGAAGGTTCTATTATTAGTGCAAAAATGATTGTAAAAAAACTCTAATATAATAATACAGGCTAAACAAGGCAACAACAACAACAACAAAAAAGCCTCACCTCTCTCGTTCAGCCCAAAAAAATCTTTCCATATTTGCGATGCTAAACTATTATTTGTTAGGTAAATCAGGTTTTGTGCATTACGTATAGTAATACATACAATTTAAATTGACTGGTGTAACTTTTTATATGGTTGGGTGACTTGATTTTATTTTATTTTATTACATCTTTTACTTATACAGAAATGGCACAAGAGGTTAGAACCAACCCCCACCCCCACCGTGTCACTGAGGCTGGGCATGACTCACACTCTCTAGCAGATAAATAAAGTGATTCCCAGAAATACCTGATTCAAAACAAATTTCACTTTCACTCTGATCTCAAATATCTTTACTTAATATAATATGAATTACCTTACGATATGAGATAGTTTAGGTTATTATCTTATCATATCAAAACTATGTTGGCATTTAGTCCTTTCACCAAGTGTGATTTAAACTTACACTATACAGTGTAATTCTAATTTACAAGAATTGTGGGCTTTTTATGACCTGAATGTAAATCAAAATTCAGAATGACTTTTTGCATTCATATGTAAAAGCTCAATCATCTGCATTAATCACATTAAAAAAAACCTGATCATTATGAATAAATATGCATGAAATTTTGAAATAAAAAAATTCCATAATAATTTTTCCCCAAAGTGTCAGAAGTGTGTGCTACTCACACTGGGTTATGTCCTCCTGAAGCACAAAACTTTTTGAAACTGAGCTTTATACTTCATTTAAAAGCTGAAAATACAAACTTGAAAATCTGGAATCTGAGAGTGCAAAAAAACAATATATATATATATATATATATAAAAAAAAAAAATACTGAGTCAAATCAACTTTAAAGTTGTCCAAACGAAGTTATGCATACTTATCAAAAACTAAGTCTGAATACATTTACAGAAAAGTTACAAAATATCCGTACTTAATATCCTAATGTTTTTGGCACAAAAGAAAAATGTAATTTTGACCCATGCAATGTATTTTTGGCCATTGCTACATATATACTCCAGTGACTTAAGACTGGTTTTGTGCTCCAGGATCACAAATTGCAGTTCTTTATGATAGATAGTGATCTTACACATTTCAGTTTGTAATAACTCACATTCTAACTAATAAATCAGCAAACATGGAAGCTGATTTATTTTACTCAATATGACATTTACTGAGACAAAAAAAGAAAAATAATGTATTATTAATAAAAATAGGCCTACTATTATTAAAAATATTATAATGTTTATTGAGAAGCATGCAAGAGTAATCTGTTTTATTTTTTGTATTTACCTTAGACTTATGTACATTTTTATGTAACTGAATTAAAAAAAGTTAGCTGACTAACTTTTAAGACTGGTCTCAAGCTTTTATGCAACTGGCCCCAGGTCATAAAAGCACACAGTTCTTGTAAATTAGAATTGTTCTTAGAAAAGGGATGAGATAAGAAAATGAAAGTCATTGTAAAATGAATGTGAAAAACTCGAACTCGGTCGAAACGCTATGGAAACGCCTGCTGTGTGATCTGTCTAAAGGTTGTGCAACGTTATAGACCAGGGAGCTTAAAAGCCTTTGCGGAGTTAACAACCTTCTTCATTCAGCAAGCGCTCTCTGTGTGTTTCATTTCTTGACCGTAAGTATTTTTTTTTATTGTTTCTATTTTTATTGTTGTCAGTCCCTTACAATCGTAACGTTTCAAAGGTTTCAAACACAAGGCAATGGGGCGAGGGCAAGTCACTTGTGAGCGCTGTGTGATCTCTGCCAGAGACACGCGCTCTGCGTGGCTTGCCTTGGAGCAGAGCATGCGGCGGCCGCTCTCGAGAAAGCTCGCACTCTCGCTACGCTCTGCTCCCTGAAGGGTTTCTTCTTGAGGGAAGGAGTCTTCACCAGCGTTTCGTGCGTTTGAAGTTCGCGCTGGAGCCGAGGCGGAGCCACGCCTGCACTCGCAGGGATCGCGAGGCACATGCGTTCTGCGTGGATTTACTGTATAACATGTGCTGTACATAGCTGTGAGTTAATAACCTGTTAATTATAAAAGAGAAGTAAACTATTTGTATAATCTGTTGTTTTAGGCACAAATGGAGAACTGTTTACTCAAAATATTTCGCACCCTCGACGACTTTATCACGGTTTTTGAGAGTGAGGGTGAAATATCTGAATCTGAAATTAAGAGTTTTAACAAAGGTGACCTGATTGTAAGGCCAATGGAGATCCAAAGCCCATTCGATCATGTTGGGGTTTACTGTGGAAATAGCGAAGTCATTGATTTTACAGGCAAGAATGACACTTCTATGTCTTAATTTGTACTTTCAATTCAATATTTCAATATTTATGTCTAGATTGTAATATTTATGTTCCTGGATATATTCATATACCTTTTTCTTTTTAGCTAACCCAGAAGTTCCACAGAAAATACCAAGTTTGATGAGTGTCTCTATGTCAAATCTGGATGGTATAGTGTGTAAACTTGGTGTGAAACCTTTCATCAAAAAAAAGCCATTCCGTGTTATCCGTTCGAAATCTGGCATCAGTGAAGGCTTTGATGAACGAGTTACTACAGCGATGAACTCTCCTCCAAAGTACAATGCTGCGAAAAATAACTGTCTGCATTTTGCAAAGGAACTGCTTAAGATAAGCAAGTAACATGTTTCGTTGTCCTACTTCACTGACAATTTATGTCTTACTTCACCGACAATTTACAGTTAGACTGTATTTCCTCTGGTGAATGAAAAAACATTGAATAAATAAATGCTTGAATGAATAAGCAAACACATTTATTGTTAATTTATTGCAAGCAGGACTTGCCTTATCTAAGGACCGGAATATCAAAGATTTGAGAGCGGACTTGTGATCCACCAATAGCAACCATCCACAACACTGGAATTATAACAGCTTGGAAAATATTGCAGGATACCTTAGTATCATACAATTACCCACCAAAGGGTTCTAAAGTTTTCTGAAAAAAGCACCACTTAGGAAGAAAATGGGAAAATATAGCATTAATCACATTTCCATGAGCTGTGCCTCTAAGGCTAGAAGGGTTTCACTAGAAGCTGTGGCTACTGGACATGTGCAGATCAATTACTGTACAACAGTACAACTATGTACAACAATAATTACTGTTTTTGCATTACTGTAATGAGTAGGTTTACATTTGGGTTAGATAAACATTAATAGAACACAAGGTATTTACTATTAGTTCTCAATCTACCTGTTCTGACCTACACAACCCCTTAGGCTGATTCTCATGCAATGTTACAATAACTGAAGTATGAGTCAAACACAGAATTGGGCTACTTTGACACTCTTTCTGCGTGATGTTCTTCATGTCTGTGGGTTAAAGTAACCTCAGTAATGTTATATTTAGTCCCCGTAAAGCAACCAGGAAGCCTGCGAAATGCAAGTTTCTTTTATCTGGAATCCCCCTGAAAAGCGATTGGGCTAGTTTCAGGTAGCAATTACAAAACCATGCACAAGACCATAACATAAAATACATACATTTAAGTATAGATACTTCAAGCCTCAGCACACATATATCAGAAAAACAAAACAACCTATAGAATTTACTCAATAAAACTGAGGTAACAATTTGCACTCAGTTTGTGTGAGTAGATTCTATCCTAATCGGGTTAAGAGTATAGGCTATACCTGAAATGAACAGTTCTAAAAAAATAAAGTGTACTGTACCTAATATTTGTCCATACATTATGCAATGAATTACCTATGAAAAATAAGCAATGATAACTCTGTTTTTTAGCAGGCAATATTCATCTATTGTTCCTAATAATGAGCTAATAGGAAAATTATTGTGATCAGCATTTGCAGATTTTAGTTGGGTCTTTGCTTTTCATTAATTCACAATGAAGTTAGTTAGTTTTCGTTGCCTCAAAAAATGTACTTTAGAGCATTGTTACAAGCGACAATGAAAACTTAACATAAAAGTACAAAGAGTCAAGAGCCCTAAAACTAAAGCAAGCGCGGATCACAGTCACGTTGGTTTGTTGAAATTTCAGCATTAAATTATAGATTTTTCTTTCTAATTAACATATATTAGTAAAATCTAACTGTATTTAACACCCCAAGAGTAATTTTTTACAAAGATGCTGTGAATCCAAACCCTTTAGTGCAAAAAAGCAACTACTGTAAAATATGATAAAGAGTTAATCTCCCGCCGAGATCACCTCCCGAAACAATAGAACGAAGGTATGCGAACAAGTTTTGGCCTGCAATCCATATTAAGCACACATGGCAATATTTAAATAGTGCAAAAAAATGTTGTAGAATCACAAAATGTGTCTTAACATTTTCAAAGTGTTATTGCTCCATGTAAGAAATTCCATTTAGTACAACAAATACTGCACCACTTTTCATACAAACAGATATTAGAAAAAATAAAATGTTGTGGCTTGTGAGTTTCACTTCTGTCTGACTTACTTCCTGCCTTCTGAGTCTGACTGACTGCGTTACAACGATGAACTCACATGAGCAAACAGCACAAGAACACTTGGACTTCTCATAAGAGGTGAGATTTTATTTGTAAGCTGTAATCTTTGTTGTATTGTTTGTGTAATTTGTAATCTTTAGTCCAGATATGAACGGGATTGTTTTTTTTATAACACTGAGGATTTGATTTTCATTTTATAGTTGGGATGCCCATGAACCAAAATTTTTGTAAAATTAGCTTTTTGAGATTATATTTCAACCGTCCTCCCTTTCTGAACTACAGATCATATTTTCACTCATTAAACAATAAGTGAGACATGTTGCTACAAACTATTGTTGCGTTTATTTATTTATTTATTTTTTACATGTCTGTAGACATTGATATGTGATATTACATTTTTTATTGCAGCTTATTCATCATACATATTTATTAATAAATATTCAACAACAACAACATGAACCCACTTGGTACTATTCAACTGTGGTACGAACAAATTGATAAAGATTTTAATAGAATCACTGGAGCACAAGAACACAGCTATCAGGTGGGAGATCTGCTGTTAAGAGAAACAGATTGTAGGGTTTATCATGCTGGTGTTTTTTGTGGGAATAATGAGGTCATCGACTTTACAGGTGATTGAACAATTACATGTTTACTTAAATAAAACACTACTAAGTGTGTGACTGTTTAATAATAACTGACTGTGAGTGGGATTTTATTTTTTTTAAATTTCAGGTTCCGAAAGGAAAATGCAAAGTTGCATAAAATCATCAGAAGTCCACGAGGATGGCACTGTTTCAAAAAAAAGTCTAAGGCACTTTAAGTGTGGAAAGAATGTTAAAGTGTATCGCCTCAGAGCAAAGCAAAGATTTCCAAGAAATTTTTCTAAAAATGTCCAGGAAGCAATGGATAAGTTTGTTGAATATAATTTAGTATATTTCAACTGCCTTCATTTTGCCCTTTGTGTTCTGGAGGTAAGTAAAATTGAAACCTTCAAAAAAATAATCTATATTATTTTATGTATTATCAAATATTATTTTACTTATACAATATTGTTGTATTTTTGCTTTTCGTTCTGCAGGTAAAGAACTGGCCGACCGAAAGGTTAGTTTTTGATTGGTTGACAATAAAAATACATCAAAAAAATGTAATAAAAGACTTATTATAAAATGCTGTTTCTCATTTCTTATAGCAGTGTTTCAGCTACGACTGGTAAGAATACATCATTATTTTTAAAATGTTTCTCTATTCACACAATCAGAAATCAGAGCTTACTTGCAACTTTGTATCTTTATCTAAAGCACACTTTAAAATGACAACATTCATTTATTTGAAACATCTTTCTAATGTTGGGGTCAACTGTTTTTAGAGTTTATGTAATCATTAAAACAAACACAATGTTACAGTATATAAAACTTACAATTAAAATTCCTATTATTCAATCCTGCTCCAGGTGGTAATGAAGCTACAGCACTGGTCCGATTGAAGGAGAACATAGTATAAAACTAGACACTAATGGTCAAAATATCATAACTGTTAATCAATATTAATTTTCTTGTAGGCTACATAATATTGTGTTTCTTGTGGCTGTATGCAACAATACAATAGCCCCAAATATGCTAAAATCTTTCAAATGTATATTTCATGCCAGTAAACAGTGTCTCTCTAAAGAGCATACTCGGAGTCGGTACACTCTCAGAAATAAAGGTACAAAAAAAAAAAGAGTATGTATTGGTACATATTAACACCTAAAGTGTACATATTAGTACCTAAAAGTTACATAAGTGAAAAAGTGACAACTTTTACCTTTTTGAGGGTGCATTTGCATACTCTATTTGGATTTGAATAATGTATCCAAATGTATAAGCACCTTTTTATTCTTATACTTTCAATTTCCTACTTTTCAGACCAGACAAACTGGTTCTATCATTTAAAAGAAGTTGACATGGAAGGTATATCACAGTCTCATTGTCAAAGTCTCATTCTCAATTTAGTTCTGAATGGTGTGCTGCCCTGCTGCACTACAAAATATTGCAATTTGTCATTTATTTTCATGTATCATCATGTATCGGTACTTAACAATGTTAGCCTAGCCAATAGTTGCTAATGAATGTTACTTGTTACAAGATATTTCTACTAAAGCTGTTTTATTAAAGTTTTCTTTTAACACATGGACTCTCTTAGTTGGTTCCTTTTTTTAAAAAATAGGTTGTGACAGGATCTTTTTGCATGCAAACCTTGAAAAAAAACAAAAAACACTTGTATTAGAGTCATTTCTGTTAACAGCACAGATGTCAGTTCCTTCTCCTGTCCAATCCGTCATACAATTACTCATACCAGTGTTGGGGGCAACTCATTACAAGCAGGGCTGTATGCAGGTTTTTGTAAATACAGAGATCCCAAAATGGAGATTGTCAGGGGGGTTTGGGGGTATGCTCCCTTGAGAAATGTAGATTAAATACATTAAATAAGTGGCATAAATACACTTTCAAAATAACAGATTCTTAAACATGAGAATCAGATTCAATTTTGCAAAGAATAATCCATGCCACAAACTGAAAATAGAGAATATATTTTGTTCATGTTTATGTATTAAATAACTCAGGTTGTCCTGGTAGCCTTCAGTAAAATCAAGCAACTAAGATGATTAAACATGAATATTATATTTTCAGATTTTTAATTCACACTGACAGAAATGAATCTTTTCCAAGAAGTTCAAACAGATTTTTACATTTTATGGACATTCTCACTTTTATAAAGCCATTTTTTCATTATCTTTTGAGTCTCATTCTTACATTTAATCAGTGAATTAGAATAATAAGACATTTGGTCTGTTACCAAGCAAATGAAAATTATGAAATCAACACAGAAGCTGAATCTGAAGTGGCATTTAGATGTATTTACACACTGCATAAAAAAGATAACTATAATATATGGCGGAAGAGCACTTCCCAGTACTTTGACCTCCGATATACATTGTAGTTATGTTTTTTTTTTCCGCTTAAAAATCGCCATGTTTTATTTGGTATCACCGTACATTTTTGTGTAACTAGTCATGTAATCATCTTAAAATACAGAAAACATGGATGTGTTTGGTGGTTTATAAATTCATCCCTGTTTGGATCCTAAGGAACGAATGGAGCGAAGCTAAACGCTAGACCGATTAAGTGCACTAGAGACCTGAGAGATACCGTCAAACTAAGTTAAGGAAAGAACATAGTGGAATATGGAAAAACGGTGGTGGTTTTCCTTTAAAACAACTATTAAGATATATCTTAGATGAGAAAATCTGTTATATTGGTCTTTCTCCTTGTAGCACCAAAGCAGAATTAATATAAGGTTATTATTTTAACTTCTGTTATTGGAAAAATACAGAGGTACCTCACTCACTCACACACACACACACACACACACACACTGAGTTCATATTTATTTCCTCAAAAAGAGATATTTTTGCTCTATTTTGAGTATGCAGAGTAAAATTCGTGCTTAGAGT
>JAUCMU010000053.1:3593895-3610957 GCA_032275025.1 Enteromius treurensis
TGTTTGCATGTTTTTTTTCTGTTTGCATGTGTTTTCTTCTGTTTGCATGTTTTCTTTTCTGTTTGCATGGTTTTTTTTCTGTTTGCATGTGTTTTCTTCTGTTTTGCATGTGTTTTCTTCTGTTTGCATGTGTTTGTTTCTGTTTGCATGTGTTTGTTTCTGTTTGCATGTGTTTTCTTCTGTTTGCATGTGTTTTTTTTCTGTTTGCATGTGTTTTTTTTCTGTTTGCATGTGTTTTTTTTCTGTTTGCATGTGTTTTTTTTTTCTGTTTGCATATGTTTTTTTCTGTTTGCATGTGTTTTTTTTTTCTGTTTGCATGTGTTTTTTTTCTGTTTGCATGTGTTTTTTAAGTTTGCAGCATGTTGAGCTCTCTCGGTCACCGTAATATGCACTACTTCAATGCAGTGCTTATTTGGAGTTTGACACTGCAATTAACATTTTTTTTGGCCTATGTGGAAAAACAGCTTGGATACTCTGTTAAACAATTTTTTTATGTGTTTTTCAGAAAAAAACATGTTGGATCGACATACAAGAAAATGTTTTGTTTTATAATTTTGTGCATACCATTTATTTTTCTTTTTACAAGTGAATTTTTTATCTCGTTTTGTTTGAAAAAAGATTTTTTTTTAAATAACATCTATTTTTATTTTTTATTCTTTTACAGTATCCAAGCTGTTTTTTTTACCATAGTTTATATCCTTTTATAATCAATTTTAGATTTACATCTATATCATTAGTCTTTATTTTGAACGTTTTTGTCCAACACCACAATGTTTTTGTAATGCTCTTTCATTGGTGGTTTTGGTTTTAGAGTTGTTTTTGTGTCTTCTTTTGTGTTGTTGTTATTGTTAATATTATTGTTGTAAATGTATTTCTCTATTTTGTATGGTTAAATAACATAAATTGCCTTTTTGGCGGTTCAGTCAAAAAATGGGTCTACAAAGAAGTTTCGATGTGTTGATTCAGGTGTACTATAAGTGATTTGCATGGCGTTTTAAAATGCTGTAATGCATCACATGTTCTGTTGAATCATCACCAGGTGTGTTTTACTCTCGTTTGCGTGTTTCTCCGCAGGTGTTACGGTGGAATTCACGTCTCCGTCTTCACTCTCATTTACGAGACCCACATAAATCCAAGCGTGTTTATCATTTCCATCCAATCAGGAGACACGTTTATGAACAGGTAAGAACAGGGCAGAAACTCCTCACAGGTGTACAGTCAGAAAGAGGGCAAAGGGTTGAGGGAGGAAACACAGAATCAGGACCACATGTAGACGCAGTCATCACGGTGGATCAAAGCCCACCAAACTCACAGTCGAGATCAAAAGGGGCCGGGTTACGCTCACGTGAGCCCTACAGGGGCTGAGGTAGACTGGACTGCATTAGATCTGAGCCAAGAGGCTCCAAAACCAACAAGAAAGCAAAATAGGGGAAAAGGGTGATTCAGTTAGACAGTGGTACCACCAAAATACTTTACTTAGACTTTACTCCATATTTAAAGAAATAGTTCACCCATAAATGGAAAATTGTCATCATTTGCACACCCCTATGTTGTTCCAACCCTGCATGCCCGAATTAAAAACACAAGGAAATGTTCAAGCAGAATATATGAGCTGTACTTTGCCATGCAACTTGAATGTGTAGCGGTTTATACTACAACTAGTTCCAAAAAGGAACAAAAAAGCACCATAAAAGTGCCACGGAATTAGTCCAAACGTCTCATATGCTGTATTCAAAGTCATCTGAAGCCATTTGTTGGGTTTGGAATGGCAAATAATTAAGTTGTTGTTCACTAATAAACTTCTACTTTGCTGTCGCTCAGATGTCAGTTGGTGCAACTTGTTGAAAGGCACCATTTAAAAAAAAAAAATGCAAATGTATATTCATTTTTGGAAGAAGATTTTTAGTGGATGAAGCTAAAATTTTGGCTCAAAAAGAGTCAAAAAAGTCTTAAAAAGTTAATGATTCATAGTTTTTATTTTTTATTTTTTTGGTGAAAATAAGAAAAACAAGGTGTGAATGATGATGTAGTTAGTCATTTAATTTGTCAGATTTTCACAACCCAGAGTTTGTGCATTGAAGATTGATGTAAAAACATATTTTCAATGTTTTCAGGTACCAAAAAGTTTCCTCATATAGCCTTTGCTTCAAATTAAATACCCCACCCTTTAACTTACATCTATTAAGCTCCTGCAAAATGTGCATGAGTGAACAACAGGAGAAGTGTGTTTTAGTGATTTATGATGACTTCACACCTCGCAAACCACAGATTCACACGCAGGAATGTGCTCAGGTGTGCTGGAATTCAAGAATCAACACTTCACATTCTAGAAATAACATCCGTGAACAAAAGACAACCAAACCACAGTAACCGGAGAGGTCTGTTATTGGAGACGCAAAACTTCAACAAGTCAAAGCCGTTGAGTGCAACAACAAAAACACCCTTTAAATATTTATTATCTTGAGCTCCCTTATTAAAAAGAGGCCTAATCAATTTTAAAAGCCCTATTTTCCCATCACAAAATGAAGTAGACAGTCGTAATTACCACACCGTTTCTCTGTACACACCTCGTAAATGATGTTTCGCACTGCCTGATTTTCCGCCATCTCTTTTTGTTTGTACTATTTGTGGTTGGTCTTTTATAAAGTGATGATTAGATTGTTTGGAATACTCAAGCATGGTCTTAACGATATATAGATGACTTTTCATGCTGGATGTTTTAAGTGAATTAAATCAGTTGAATATCAGGGGAAGGTTTAAACAGAACAAGCAGTGTGCTGTAGTCTAGGACAAAATGAGACTTTGTGTAGCCTTTTTTTTTTTTTTAAAAAGAAAGTGCCAGAGCTGTAATGCAGTCCAGACCTTCTTTTTTTTTCTTTCTTCTCCACCCTCTGTCCTGCGTCGCTACTGACCAGCTTCAAACTTCTCCATTTCTAACAACAATAAATGACTGCCACTCAGTCGGTCCTGATCTTCCATTCCAGCCCACCCAAAATCTCAGACCTGGCTGTGAACTTGACCCTGACAGCCCAGCAGAGTCTTCCCAAGACCCACGCAGAGATTGAGGTGCTGTTGTTTGCCGTGGTTGTATAACTGAGATATTTAGACCTCGCTCTCTAGAGAGAATGAGGCAGAGATGGGTGACAGAAATGAGGTGAAGTGTGTTTATTCATGCGTGCATGTGTTGGTGGGAATTTTTTTGCCATTTTGTCACATGCACTGCTGGAAAATTCAACTAGAGGCTACTTGATGTGGTTTCAAGTTTACATTTACATCCATCAGACGCTTTTATCCAAAGCGACTTACAGGTGAGCAGCTGGGGGAACGGTGCCTTGCTCAAGGGTCTCACCTCTGTTGTGGTATTGAAGGCACTAACCTCACCTACAATCCCTGCTGGACCTGGGACTCGAACCAACAACCTTTAAGTTACAAGTCCAACTCCCTATCCATTAGGCCATGACTGCCCTAGTTACTCATTTTTAGCAATAGTTAGTATGAACTCCTCTCGATGATTGATCAGCTTGACTGCCAGCTGGTTGACTTGGTAGACCAACAACAAACCAGATAAAAAAAAACACATTTTCAAGTAATTTGAGGCAAAGATGGTCTATTCTGGTGATATATAGTCATCAGCTAGTCCAGATTGGTCAGGAACAATTATCAGTACTGTTTTCCACCTCGTAGACCACCTTGGCTACCAACAAACCTACTGTTTGAACTGTTTGAGTTTTAATTAAAAGGCAAAGATTCAAGCTAGTCGAGATGATTGATCACCTGGTCTAAAAGCTGAAGAGTTGTTGTCCTCCTGCAGATCGTCTTAGATAAGAAGACTTGGTGGATCATCTTGGACTGCTTACCAACCAGCTAAAACCGGTATAGCCTGGTTTTCTAAATTGAAGGCAAAAATCTGCTGGAAAAAAATCGTGATGTTTGAAGGACAGCGTGTTTAGCTGTTGTCTCCATTAAATGATGGAGAAGAAAAGAATGTTCAAACAAATCGAGCTGATGTGTCGGACAAAGAAATTTTGAAACATGTTTGAGAGACAAGTTTGTTCTTACGCTTGTCAAACTGTACCTGTTCTCCAAAGAGCTGGAATGCAGGGAAGCATTTCTCTCCCTCTTTCCTCTCCCTGGGACGGAGTTTGATCTAAAATTAGGTTTATTTAAGGGTTTGAGATCTTGGCCAAATGTGCTCTGACATTAATTCGAAACAGCTCAGCTCAGGTGGGAGGAGGAAAAGAGGGGCCCGCGGTCTGTAAATAAGAGCCAGTCCGTTTTTATCATCTTCTCGGTCTTTTGGAGAGCTTTGGATTGACATTCCTCCCTGCTTGAGCCCGATGCTCCTGCCTGACATCATTAAGGAGGAATGCACGCCGTACGTTCTGTTTCAGTCCCTCCATTTCATGTTAAATTCCCCTCTCTCCCGAATGCCAATCTAGCCGTGCTTTCATCATGTGAGAAAGGACGTTCGGACTTGAGGCAAGTATGAACACCCCCATTCATTTGCGAAGCCTGGCAAACACTCAAGAAGCTTAGGCTGTTTTTTGGCTCCATGGTACCTGCAGACGCTGTAGCTGTCAGGATTTTCACTGACCTACTTTCTGCCAGTGGTGAATATGAGTTATTAGAGGCGCCCGGGGGGCTGAATTTTTCTCTGGACGTATGCAGGGCTCGCCTTTCCCCTCTCGTGCTCAGCGCCGCCTTTGTCTCTGCAGAGAATGATATAAATCAGCCAACGGCTGTGAGGGAAGAATGAAGCTCTGTAGAGTCTCGGAGGGGGTGTGGAGCAGAGCTGCTGAATCCAGTGGTTTCACTGTCTGTGGATTAATATCTTCCTGCTGATAGGGGAGCCATGCTTTATCTGAACGTCCAGATCCTTCTCAAGTCCACTACAAATGGTTGAGTCCTTCAAGAGCACATTTAGTGATGGTGCTGGACACAGATAAAGCATTGTGCTGGAAGAACAATGACTTTAAGGCTTAGTTCATCTAAAAACTAACATTCTGTTATTATTTATTTACCATATGCTATTCCAAGGCTTTCTTCCACAGAACACAAAAAGAGACATCAGGTAGAATGTTCACACTGCTCTTTTTCCATTTAAAGAAAGTGAATGGGGACTACTGTTTTTGTTATACAATAACTAAATCTCTAAACATGACTGGTGAGTCATTTACAGTACATAAAGTAAAAATTGACCCACTGACTTGTTAACTAGTTTACTGACTAGTAAACTTGAACTTGTATAGGAAGTACCAGATAAGCTCAGTAATGAGGCTCTGTTCCACAAACGGATCTTGTAATCTAAAAGTATATGAGTTCTTCCGAGCTCCCACAGTTCTTCCTAATAAAAAATGTTCACGCTGGTGTTTACCTTCTTGCCTTCTTATTGTCATTGCAGTGCATGATACATCATGGGAACAGCCTCTAGAGATCATAAGATCTGGATCCACATGTACGTGCAATGACATAAACCCGTCCTGTGCAGCATTTTGCGAGGGAGGACAGGCATTCACATAAAGGTGTTTGTCCTCATGGCTCAGGGGTTAGGCATTGGGGATTAGGATGCTTTTATTAGATTTGACAAAGGAGGCTTGGAGAGCGACCGGACAAGCCCAGGCACGCAGTGAGTGTTCATTACATGTTTTCAGCATGTAAACCTTCATTACATAAGAGGAGTCTTGTACATTCTCAAAGAGTGATTCACATGTTCTGGGACATTACAACACGAATGCCAGCAGCCTCTTAAAACATCTTATGATGAACCCACATGTAGACCTGCAGCTGTGGACGGAGGAGGTTAGTTCGGAACAGGTGTTGATGCACTAGACACCGGAGGGCATGTTCCCATAGTGACCAGTCAAAATAATGATAGGATGTAAGGTACGTGTTCACTGGCAGAACAGTATACCAAATCACGTAAAGCTTTACACATGCACGCACGCTTGTTGATGATTTTTTATTTTTTTGGGCAAACTGGGTTAACTGCTCACACTCAACCATTCAAAACGAAAATACAGCAAAACACAAGTGTTTAGTAGTTATTTTGCATTCTATTCACATCAGAAAGAGTTACCAACTTCCTACTCTGGAAAAGTATATCTATTGGGACCAGTTTAAACCCAGAACTCCTGGAACTGGTTCCTACTTGCATTATATCGGTTCAAAAAATGTTTGCGGAGACTGGTGTATAGTGCTGTTGAGTTGCAGGTATCCTGAGTTTGCATCCTGACCTTTCTAGAAGCCGTCCCCATCTCTCCCTATCTTGGAGGGGGTGTGGAGCAGAGCTGCTGAATCCAGTGGTTTCACTGTCTGTGGATTAATATCTTCCTGCTGATAGGGAAGCCATGCTTTATCTGAACGTCCAGATCCTTCTCAAGTCCACTACAAATGGTTGAGTCCTTCAAGAGCAACATCCCTATCTTGCACTTTGCTTCGTGTCTGCCCTCCACTTTCATATCCTAATAAAGACAAAACACCAAAAAATAAATCTTTAAAAAACAAAAAATTGTAGCGTTGCATTTCGTCATTCATGGCACTTTCCACTGCATTTCCAGCTCATTTTGCGTTTCCACTGCAGTTTAGTACTGCTTTAGAGTGGGCGGCTTCTATTGCCGTGACATCACCATAAACGCGACACAAACAAACACACAACATAAACCTTTTTCATTCCACGTCGCCCCATTAAGCTCTCACTGGATCCGCTCTTCCCCTGTACTTTCTCAACAGACACGCAACAGCCATTTTTGGTTGTTTTTATAAAAGGTGTGTTCGTTTAAACAAAGTTGCATTTGATCCTTTGCTGGCTGTGCTGATTTAAATCTAGCGGGCCTTGTGTTGCAGTAGTGACAATTCTCTCCAGCCAGTCAGTGATCAACAGGTTTACACGTCACGTTTTGGTTATGGTACATCTTGCTTGGAACCTCAGCTGAGATTGTACTATGTACTATACCCAAGTGGAA
Source organism: Enteromius treurensis (assembly GCA_032275025.1). Lineage (NCBI taxonomy): Eukaryota > Metazoa > Chordata > Actinopteri > Cypriniformes > Cyprinidae > Enteromius > Enteromius treurensis. The sequence continues at coordinate 3,600,858 of JAUCMU010000053.1, forward strand.
ACCTGTGTAAAAAGGCATTTATTATCCACAAACTGAGTTGCTTTCTTAACTGCAAAGCTTTAGGAATAGTACTGCTATTTTTGTCTTTCATAGACAAGATATCAAGTAGAAAAATCCTATATATGACATTAAATGCATTATTAGAGCAGCAGTTACTCTGGAGTAGCCTGGGATTAAGTGTCATGCTCAAGGCACTGCAGTGATCAAACCAGCACCTTTAAGCGTCAGCTGATAAACCACTCCATGAGTATGGCAGGAAAGCATGGTTTAGATTGACTCTTCATCTTCAAAGAGATTTTCCTGTTTTGTAAGATTTGGAGTGACTGAATCGACCCTCAGACCCCAAATGACACTTTACCCAAGGTGCATCATAAAACCTCCCGGATATCTGCGTCTGATGGCACACAAAACCACTCTACAATCACACCACTGTTATACGGAAGCCAATCTCCTGAGGGCATTTGGGTTTGTCTGCCCTGTTTCCAGTACTGCGGTGTCAGATGCATGTTGAAAGCAGTGGCATGTGGTTTCTGTGCTGTCCCAACCGTAGCTTTGAAATACCAGCCCCACCGCAGGCTATTTTAGGGCCAGCCACAATCATGCTCGCTCGCTGCCCAGATACTGTCGTTCTCTTGGAGCCTGTGTCTCAGCGCTGGTCCTCTGTGCATCCACGAAATTGCAAAGTGGTGAGCCAGTGGCATCACGAGTGTCCGTCATCAGGCTTTGGGAAGGTGCAGTCTCTAAAGGGTCCACGTGTTGAAGGGTCTGGAGGTTGAGGCATATCCTCATGGCGGTTCTCCAGGTGAAGAAAGGACATGTTCTTTCTATTCTGAAAGTCTTAATTACTACTTCAATCAGTTCTCTGTGATACCTACCCTCTCATTGAGCTTAACTAGTCATTTAGAAGATGCTTTATGCACAAAATGACTTGCAGTTCACTTATTACAGGGACAAGCCTCCTGGAATGACCTGGGGTCAAGTGCTTGCCCAAGATGACTTATGGAGCGTCCCTTACGCACTCAAACCAACAACTAGATTTTTGAAGAACTTCATACTAAGTTTGTTTCTACTCAGCTACTTCATAGCAATATTCCAGTAAGGTAAGTCTAATTTATGGGCGTACCTTGTCTCCTGTCAAGGTAAGCTGTTGTTATGTGATCCATCTAAACTCTTCCTTCTCTTCCTCACTCTTTCTTTTTGGTCCGTTGAGACAAGCGCCATTGTGGCACCTCTGATCTTACGTAAGCTTCCAATCTCTTCATGCATCAGCTCTGAACAAAAGGGGAGATCCTCTCCCATGTTTTGGATTTTCCCCCCTCATCTTTTAATTGGCTGCAAGTCAAGCTTGAAGAGAGCAGACAAGAAGGAATGCGGTTTATGAGGGTCGAAAACAGAGATACTGGATTCTGGTAAGTATGAAATTGCACACAGGTGTCTTTAGAGCCTAGTTGCTTTGAGATATATCTAGGAAGTAGCCGATGCCAGTCGAGGAGATGGGGAAAGGCACTGAGAGGGAGAGATGGAAGGAGAGAGAGTGAGAGACAGTAATCATTACAGGACTTAAAATAGAATAATTAGGGGAGCTGTGTGTACTGTTCCTCTGCCCGCGCTGACCACAAGTACAGCCATTTACTCTTGATGCTTTTCCGGTACCGGCCATTTATCACTGTTTTCTGTTTGTTACTTTCTTTGTCTATTTTTATGTTTGGAAGATGTTGAGGCTAAATGAGGGATTCCTTTTTAGAATCAATTATGAACTCATTAGGGCTTTGTTGCCAGGGTGTTATCAACAAGCAGTGTTGGGAAGGTATGTACAGTACAGTACAGTAGGCTAGAAAGAACAGGTTACCCTATTTAAAATACAAAAGTCTTGTAACTATTTCATTTACTATATTAAAGAAATTTAACTGATTGCATTTGATTACTTTCCAAATTTCTAATTACAGTAGCACTCAAAACTGATTACTGTCAGACTTTCAAAATCCTACATCCCTTGCATTAAGATTATAATAATTTCATTTTAAAGCACAGCTATCAAATCAGACTTTGATTACTGATTCTAACTTTCTTACAAACTTGTTGTGAATTAGGTGGAAAGTTTTCATGAGAAGTTCGTATAAATACGAAAAACATACTTAATTGTTAGTGTTAGGCCCTGATATACTTCAAACAAAATTGAATAACCAACTGAAATGACATCATTTTAAACAAAATCAGGCCAAAGCGAAGTTCGTTTTGAGTACGTTTTGGCAGTTCGAACTTTTTGGGGAGTTCGTTTCCTAAAGGCTCCTAAACACCTTTGAGCTACCATTGGTCCGAGGCAGTTACGCAATCGGTGGGTGTGCTCTGAAACTCCACCTTCTTTTCAGCCTTTTTCGAACTTCTTTTTGCCCTCAAACGAAGAACAAAAAAGAAGTTAGTTAAGTGGTTATTAGGCTGTTCTGTGTATTTCTTGGGTGTTTCTGGGTTACATTTAGGTGTATTGGGTGGTAGCGTGTGCTAGTTAGTTGCTAGCCCATTCTCAAATGATGTTCTGGTTTCTTTCAATGTAAGTGTAGCCAATGCTATCTCACGACTAATTCGTATGGTTTTTTACAATGGTGGCTAATTCGTAATAATTTGTGTGACCTCACTTGTACAATTTTGTACGATTTGTCTAGAATCCAGTGATGGGTAGGTTTAGGGGTGGGGTTAGGTGTAGACCATTCCTTAAAATGTATATGAATTGTAAAATATGTACGATTTAGCTAAAACCATATACATTTGTATGAGTGAGGTCAAACACATTTGGGCAAATTAACGAATGGCTATGAGATCAGGCTGGTGTAGCATTTTTTAAATTCTTTTTATGTACTCTAGGCAAATCATAAGCCTGTTTGGCAGTCAGATGTCATTAAACATGTTGTGTGCATGTATGTATATACAGAAAATTGTCTGTGTGTTTCTAGAACCCACATTTGGTTATCTTGCAATCTGTTGTGCATTAATATAATGCTTTTGTGTGTGATTGCAGTGGAGATCTGAAAGACAGGAATTGAAAGACAAATTTTTGTTGACATCTTGATGAAAGCATCAAAGTAGTGGAACGGTTCTCATCTGAAAAGTGCACTTCCTGAAGTTGGTGTGTAAAATCAACAGGGAATATACAGATTTTTCAACAAACAGATTGAAAAACGCATTACATGGATCAATCTAAGAGGGGCTGTTTTTTTCCTCTGGGACCCATTTCCTACAACAAGCCACAAAAAAGGATCTTAGCTCGATGCTCGCTAAATACTTCCATTTGATGATTCCTGACTGCTCATGAAAGTGACATGCACTAATTAAACAAAGATTGACTGTTTCTCTTTTGTTTCCAGGTCATATACCAAAAATATGGTCAAAATAAAAAATCTAAATCAAAAGGGATATTCTCTTATGGTGCAGTAGTGTTTAATCGTTCCCAGAGTGCTTGTGTTTCACTGACATCCGTACTCTGAATGGTTTAAAGCATTGATTAACGATATCGATGTTTGATCTGAATTGCAGTAAAATACATTCAAGATGCTGAATAACCTTTTTGTTGTTAGCGTTCATATTTTTAGCCCTCGATTCAGATTTGTTTGATTGCGAGGTTAATGGTTAATTGATTTCAATTAAATGGCCTAGCCAAAACTCTAACTAACCATAACCCTGACTAATCCTAACCCTAAGGCTAGTATTTACTGGGAAATTAGATATGGTGTAACGGAGTTATGGAATTGAAGTTTTCCTCTATTTAGTGGACTTTAGTAGGACTCAACAGGTTGAAGGTCCAAATTGCAGTTTCAATGCAGCTTCAAAGGGTTTTACATGATCTCAGCTAAGGATCAGGTTCTTATCATACATAAAAGTGTGTATACCTTTAACCACAAATGCTCGTCTTGCACCTTTTTGAACTGAAGTACACAACAAAGAACTAACCAACCTATCCAACATGATTACACAGTGCATAAGGTCAAATGTGACAGAGCTAGTTCAAGATGAGCATTTGTGTTTAAAAAAAAATATAGAAATGTTTATTTTTTAAAGAAAATGACCAATGACCAAACGTTTTGCTGGATAAGATCTTTATTCCACGACTGAGATTGTGTAGAGCCTTTTTAAGCTTGCTTTGAACTACAATTTGGACCCACTGGCCACCATTAAAGTCCACTATATGAGGAAAAGTCATGTACTGTGAATAAGGCCTTTTGAGTCTCACATACTAAAAAATTGTATTTCTAGATATATCTGGATATAAATTGTCCTACAAACAAAGACAATGTTGTCTAGTTATTAGACTAACTACAACATTAATGTTTGTTAGACATCTTACAAGAAACAGAAGAGAATAAATTACATCAACATTCAAGATAATAAAGTGTGTTAGCTGAACAAAAAAGAGCCCTGTGACTTTACTCTGTGACTTGGGTTGAGGGAACAAGACAAGTTGGTCCAGAGTTAAGTAAACTCAAAAAAAAAGCTGTGCAGCAAGTTGCCTTGAAATTTACAGTTAAGTCTACTTTTCATTATTTAAAGAAAGACATGAAGATCTTGGATGACTTAGGGGTGTGTAAATTATCAGGAACTTTTTATTCTGGAAGTGAACTAATCCTGTAAGTAGCAAATCCTGGAAAATGAGAGTATTGGCTATTCAAAGAACGGACAAGGCCTTGGATATGTTCTTATCAAACAGTAGGAAATACTACTCAGCAATTTGCCTCGTAACTATTTTTTGAAACATCTCAAGTAGCTACTAGCATCGCTACTTTTAGTCAAACATTGTTAGCATGTGTAGCAGGCCTTGGCGTACCTTTTAGAGCTCCCAAAAGTGATGAAGTTTACAAATGGCATGCTTGGTGTTGTTTATATTGTAGCCGCAGCAGAACTAAATACAATGCAATTTGCAGGAAACGTGCTGTAAATTCACCAACCCAATTAAACTGGAATGTATTACAAGCTGCTGGTGAAACCGGAGCCTTATTTTAAGGCGCTCATTAATCAATGCCAAACCCCAGGGCTCACAGCAGCCCGGCTGATGCAGGACATGTAATTAACTCTTTAAACACAGGGAATAAAAATCAGGCCTGATTGCAGATACCAGTTATCCTTCCTGAGGGACGCAGACCATTAGCTTCCTAATGGCTCTTGCCCCGCAGAGGCGTAAACCATCAGCGGAACTGGCTCCGGTCCAAACCGCAGGCCTCGTTACGCCGCGGGAAATGAAGAATCACGTGTACGATCCTTTAGTGCAATTTTTAAAATAACCATCATCTGAAGATGATTGGCGTCTCCATGACCTCGGTTAATAAATTAAGGTTGAGGAATTCCAGCGGCATCCTGTTGGTAGAACACTAGGTCATAAGGGTAAAAAAAAAAAGCTAGTTAGGTTGTTTTGAGTAAGCGCTGCCATCTACGATTAAGTTTTGGTACCAAGATAAACTCATTTTGTGCCGGTTGTGCCAGCAGCAGCTGATGAGATGAGCAGGCGCGTATGTGGGTAAAGAGCGGTTTGTTGCACTGTGCAATGAAACGTAATGTAGAATGACACGGTGAGGAGAGCGAGCGAGAGAGAAATGTTTAACCGTAAAATAGCCTGCGCCACTTATTTGAGTAATCAGTTGCGGGATGCGAGTTTAATAGCCTTTAATGGTCTGTTTCCTGATATCAACTCCAATCAGCGGTCGAAGCGCTCAGCCATTCATGAGCTTAGAAAAACACATTTTCTGAAAATAGCTCCATTCGTACCTCGCCCATGTTCCCTAATGAAATGGAAAAGTTCAAAAGAAGTGGAACCGCTGCTTTTTGGAGGGAGTCTTTTTGTTCATTAGCGTAAAACTGCAGAACAAATTAACGCTAAACTTAATTCCTGCTTTTACAGGAGCAGCTCTATAAAAGGAGCTTGGAGCAGACTGCTTTTAGAAGCGAGCGGTCGCATTTTTTAAGCCTTTGGGTTGGTTTTGGCAGCGCTTTCGTTTAGAAAGACCTTTGTGTTTCTCATTATGTGGCTCATACGGAAGAAGTTAGCAGCTCCAACCCTGTTAGCAGAATGCTAATCGCTGTGACAACCAAGACTGAATGCTGTCCAGGTGAGAGTGGAATTCATAACCAAGAAGTAAACACCAAACACTATTGGAGGCAGACCTTGGAGGTCAAACGCTAAGCTCTTTTATCCCAGGTCTCTGTGCGTGTAAAATGTTTGCATGGTCTCTGGTGAAGTAATCCACAGGACACATGACCTTTAATAGAGTTCCCGCTGGTAATGCTAAAGCCAGTTACAATTGTTAAGAACCCTCACCTTGCATTAGCATGCGATTTCTGCAGCTTCAAGATGGTCGTGTGTGTATGTTTTATGTTTTTGTCTTTTTCATCATATTCAGTTATTTTAGTCTTTACAAAAAAAAAGGTCCATATTAGAATATAATATACTATATTGAAGTATTTATATCTAAAAATAAAAATTATGCATATACGTTGTGTGGTTGTGTGTCTATGGTTATATACTGTATATATGCACATTGCAATATAAAGAAAACATTTTTAATTTGAACATATTTAATATATTTTTATACATAATAATGTATAGTTTAATAATTAGAATTTCATTAAATAAATAGTTTTTTATAAGTACTATATTTAACTATTTTACTTTTTAGTCGTATAGTAATAAACCTTAAAAACATTTACATGAATATTATATATATATTCTATATATAACTGATTTGTTAACAGATAACATTAACATGAATAATATATAAAAGATACATATATATATATATATATATATATATATATATAAAACAACTTATTAAACATTTTAAAAATATATATATTTTTTTTCCTTACTGCAGTTGGGTTGTTTTGATTAAATAGTAATAACTAAAAAATTACAGCTAACACACAAAATAAAATGGTAAAAATGATTTATGACAATTAAAGTTAACTTAAATTAAAGTTAATTAAAGTTAAAATAAACTCTTCATATACACACACACACACATATATATATATATATATATATATATACATACACAAATACATATATATATATTTTTTTCTTTTAATATAAACATAAATATAATTTAATATATATATATATACACATACAGTATATGTAATTAAGTAATTTATATAATTAAAATCTTTGTGTATATACATATGTACATACATGTATATGTTTTATGCGTTCCTTTACACACACACATTCACACATACATACACACACATATATAAACACTTTAGTTACATTTGTAAAATAACGTTGCTAAAATATTTTGCTTTAAAAAAAATCAGTGTAAATTCAAATTAACAAAACTATCATTCAAGTTACTACAGTGAATGATACAAAGTACAGTTTGGAGCCTCAATAAGGGCCAATCAAACACAACGCTCATAGCAATTATATTCTGCATAAAGGGCCACAAAACACCGCGGTCTCTTTACTTTCCAAATGCAATTAGACGGTGCCTCAGAGGTTTGAGTGAAAACACCTGGTCGTGTATGCGAGAGTGGACTATACATGTTTTCAGGCCTTGGCATACTGCATATAGCACATCTCCATCTTTGTAACAGTCATCCTAGCTATGGTACTGATGCACTTTTAGACCCCTACAGAGTTTTACAGAGCACCACCGTAAAGTCCAAGCACAATCTTTCCAGGATTAGTCTTTCCATGATTTAACGCTGCTCTCTCCTGACCCCTGGAATGCAGTGAATGACGGATCTATTTTCTTACATTGTTTCACCTGCTCTAAATAGAACCACATGTTGCGAGAAACCGCCTCAACGGCCTTTCAGCCCTAATGGGAAGCATATTGGGGGGTTACAAGGAGCCACAGACAGCCGAAGGGGCTTCCATTAGACCAAAGCGTGACACTCGGAGGAAGACAAGGGCAGTGTACGGAGATAATGCCACAAATCAAAGGTGAATTATGGGGCAATGCCATGAAAGAAAGTCCCATCAAAATCCAAAACCCAATCAGTCTCCAGGCCCAAGTTACTGTGAAGTCCATGTAGGGTTACAAAGGAATCCGATCTCTGCTTGCTTGTTCTTTGGTTATGGACATTTACACACAATAGGACAGTTGTTTTTTGCAATGATCTTTTTGCTTGGTTTCAGACTGTCTTCTTTTCTTTTCTGCATGCTGGTGTTAATTCCCTGGTGTTAAAGACCTTGTTGTTCTTAATCACTGGTTTGAGATTAGTGCAGTTGATTGGGGTGAGACCTATTCAGATTCATTTTCATTCAAACAGATTGTAGACTTAAAGCCAATGAGACGATTTATTCGAAAGCCACCATAGACTGCTAAAGAGAACAGACACTATAAGCTAGCATGTTTTTTTTTTTTTTACTTTTAGTTCATTTTCATTGTTAGTTTAGGGTAAGAAGCGATTACCAGCTGCTAATGGTATAATGATAGTAAAGGAGGTCTCTATTGTGTTCATATACTTGTGAACGTCTGACCTTGACGAACTGAAAATAAATAATTTACAGAAGAATTGAGCCATGTCAAAGAAGGCAGAGCCACAGAGCCACACCAACCTTTTATATCACGTCAGTGATAAGTTTGCTTTGTCAGTGAACTCCCAATACGATGTTTGTTTTGGCCTGATTTGGTTAAAAATGGTGTCAAACCAGTTTAATTTTAATTCAAGTATATTGGGGCCTTTAGCTCGTTTGGTCTTAACTGACCATAGACTCTTGTTTTATTGTCTTGCCAGTTTGCAAATGTTTTTACCAGTTGTCAACTAGCAGCAAACAAATGCCAAAACAGATCTAAAAGCATGAAAAATTTACAAAAACCTTTGCTGGTTTAAGCTGGTCCCTTGCTACTGTGGTTTATACTGGTCCTTTGTTTGTTTAAGCTAGACCTTTCCTGGTTTATGCTGGTCCTTTGCTATTTTAAGCTGGTCCTTAACTGGTTTATGCTGGTCCTTTGCTGGTTTAAGCTGGTCATTTCCTGGTTTATGCTGGTCCTTTGCTGGTTTATGCTGGTCTTTTGCTGGTTTAAGCTGGTCCTTTGCTAGTTTATGCTGGTCTTTTGCTGGTTTAAGCTGGTCCTTTGCTGGTTTACGCTGGTCTTTTGCTGGTTTAAGCTGGTCCTTTGCTAGTTTATGCTGGCCTTTTCTGGTTTAAGCTGGTCCTTTGCTGGTTTAAGCCTGTCCTTTGCTGGTTTATGCTGGTCTTTTGCTAGTTTAAGCTGGTCCTTTGCTGGTTTAAGATGGTCCTTTGCTAGTTTATGCTGGTCTTTTGCTGGTTTAAGCTGGTCCTTTCCTGGTTTATGCTGGTCCTTTGCTGGTTTAAGCTGGTCCTTTCCTGATTTATGCTGGTCCTTTGCTAGTTTATGCTGGTCTTTTCTGGTTTAAGCTGGTCCTTTGCTGGTTTAAGCTGGTCCTTTGCTGGTTTAAGCCTGTCCTTTGCTGGTTTATGCTGGTCTTTTGCTGGTTTATGCTGGTCTTTTGCTAGTTTATGCTGGTCTTTTGCTAGTTTATGCTGGTCCTTTCCAGGTTTATGCTGGTCCTTTGCTACTTAATGCTGGTACTTTGCTGGTTTAAGCTGGTCCTTTCCTGGTTTATGCTGGTCCTTTGCTAGTTTTAGCTGGTCCTTTGCTACTGTAGTTTATACTGTTTTTTTGCTGGACCAGCATAAACCAGCAAGGGACTAGCATACCTACCTAACCAGCATATGCTGTTTTTTTCAGCAGGGTGAGACTATCTAACTTGTGAACAAAAACTAAACTAGTAAACTACTAGTTAAACTAGTCTTTCTTGTATGTAGATTTCTTGTCTTAAATAGGCATCAAACTGATATTTACAGATCAGGCTGTAAGTGTTTTGGCCACATGTTTAACAGCAAAATGTGCTAAAAACTACTTTAAAACCATCTAAAATGAGCAAAAACTAGCTAAATATAATATTATTGATTAAGCATTTGTTTCTTTTTTCAGTGTAGTCAGCTAGAATTGAAAGTAACTTGCAAACAAAACAACTTATTAAACTGACCTTTTCCTGAGTGGCCATCAAGCTGGTTACCCTTTCAGTCGAATCACTTCGACGTTACATATGGGAACTCGCCAGAGAGACCGATTTGCCTTTGAGCT
>JAUCMU010000053.1:3617582-3637273 GCA_032275025.1 Enteromius treurensis
ATTCACTATAAATATATATATATATATATATATATATATATATATATATATATATGTTTTTTTTTTCATTAATATTTTTAATTTATTTACTATCTATTAAAATTAAACATTTTCTTAATAAATATCCATATTTTCTTCTGTAAAAATAAAAAAATATATCACTTTTTTTTTTATAATTAATGATTTTAAACTTTCATATTCTAATACATTTAGTTCTTAATTAATTTTCCCCTTCACTGCATCTTTCCTTAAAATATGCAATGTGTTGTTGTTGGTTGAAAATTAAAACAGCCGTACAATTAATCAAGCCATATTTATTTTAACATTCCCAATTTCTCAGTGGAGGGATTTTAACTTCCGGAATGTGCTTTAAAGCTTTTACCTCAACTTGATCGGAGAATGGAAAATCGTTAAATATTGGACACGGTGAGCATTCATTCAGCTCTTTTGTATCTTTTTGTAGTCGTAAAATGCTAAAGCTCGTCAAACAGAAGTCACACGCTGATGTCATAACAGAAATCTGCTGTCTAAACACACTCGGGCGTTTTTCCACCGATGGGGCGGATGCCGTCTGGTGTTTTTGACAGTAAACGGAGAGGTGTCAGGCGTTGTGGGGGGAAGGGGTAATGATTGCTGATTGGTTAGCATGTGTTTGGACCCTCAGGGGCCCATGTGCGCCACAAAAGCTGCTGTACGGTTAGCTGGAACAGGATGATTGATTCTCCCCCAGGATTCAGTCTGCCTGTGTCTTTTGGTGCATACTGTATATGTTGTGTTGAGCTGTTGTCAGTTGTGCTAATGAATTCAGCGCTGTTTGCTGTTATTAATTTCTCTCGGGTCACTGGGAGACATGAGCAGCCGTGACATTCATTCTCAGATTCATGAATATGGTATGTTTGGATGTGCTAGACATTAAATTACTCACACATCCTTGGCAGCTTCTGCTGGACCTGTAAAAACACAAAAAGGAACATTTTAATTTTTTTTTAAGTATATATGTTTAAAATCAATATTAATACTATAAGTGTATAACCCATTTTATAGAGTAATGTATTTATGAGTAAAACAGAAAGCTGAAAAATATATTTTTCCGTAGTGTTACACTAATTATCAGCCATTTATTACATGAAAAAATAATTGTTCTAATTAGAGTTTTAATGTATAAAATGTAAAAATATATAAATTATTGTATGAAATGAATAAAATAATTTTACTTAAAATGAAATATTAATATTTAACTTATTCTAATAATAATATATATTATGTATTTAAATAAAATAAAAAACATTTGACTTTTTAGTAACAAATTATAAAGTAATTCATATATTTGTCACTCTACACTGTAAACTTAAACATACCAAAATTCTTTATAAAATCTTATTTGAAGGATTATACAGAATTTCCTCCTTAGATGAGAGGCTAGCCTGTGTGTGTGGTGGACATCATTAACAATCATCAAGTCAGACCAGAAGAGCTGAACATCACACAGATGATGCTTAATAATGAATGGATCTTTGAAAGCCATTTTTGCCAATTTTACATCCAAACCACAGTGAAAACATCCAGTAATTCTTGTTTAGGGAATCAAACTCAGTCTCTCTATGACTGCATTGATTTTAGAGGTCACATGTGATGTTTCCAGTAGTTTTATTCAGTCTGGGGTTCCATTCTTGGATTACAAGCGTTCATTTGTGCAGTGACTCTTCATTCACCCTATAAGACATACTATAAACTCGAGCGGTAAACTCTGGCTTTTCTCTCACACACAGTCTTTATTAAAGTCTCAATGCCTAAAGCCATGGCTTGACAGGATCGACAGATGATTTTGACTTAGCGTAGACACTGTGTTTTAGAGGATTCAGTCATTATACAAAAACATCCATCTATGTTGGACTAAAAATGCTAAAATGCTTTTCTCTGAGAGATTTTTGTCCTCAAGAAACCAAGCTAAAAAACCAGGTCAGTTTTATCGGGTCAAGAAACGTTTCCAGGCAACGTTCCATCTTAACATGAGAGGCAGGACACAGTCGTGACAATCCACTCCAAAAGTGTGTTTTTCCAATGATGCCACAGAAGAACCTTTCTGCAGTTCTTAAAAGAACCATGTTTCATGGTTTGTTCTTAGAACTGTTTAAAAATCAAAGGAACCTTTTTGTGGAATGGAAAGATTCCACAGATGTCCATAGAATGGTTCTTCATGGAAGCATGGATGAGAATAAAGGCGGAGAAGTAGAACCTTGTGGGTATGAGATGCAATTATTTTCTCCTGAGAAAAAGAATACAAGAAAAAAAGGCTGCATTCAAAAGATCTCCGCGTGAACTCAAACATCTTCCAAATGCGAACGCTTTATCCTGAGCTCTCGAAGAGCATCATCTGAGCAATAAGATTTCCTTTTGACACTTAAGAACATCCATCCAGTCTTTATAAGAAACCTGGAAGAAACACGAAGTTGACTCTTAAGATTTCCAAAAGTATCCTGAGCTCAAGAAGTCATAATCTCTTTTTAAGGCTCAAATATCTCTAATAGAGCCAATTATTTATAAATATGATTTTTTCAGACTCATTTATGATGTTTTATGATGTGTTGGAGGCAACCATCCATAACAAAACTGACATTTACCGAGCTCTAGAAGGCAATACAATTTCCTTCTGAGATTTCAATCTCTCTATTTATGAATTTCTCCGATGTTTTTTTTTTCCTGAGAAAAATCCAAGAAACCAATGTCTGCATTCAAAACATTTCTTGTCAGATTCTTCCAACGGCAGATGCTTTACATAAACTCATTTATAATCTCTTCGTTTCAGAGTTTCTCAGATGTTTCCCCCGGGAAAAATTATCTCAAATATGAAGTATTTCTAAGAGCAAACTATTAACGTTCAATTTATAGACTCGTTTATGAATGTTTCTACCTTTTGGAACAAGGCTAACATGTCCTGAGCTCTCAAAGAGCCTTGTAACATTTTCTTTTAACATTAAGGAGTTTCTCAGATGTTTCTTCTGAGGATAAAACAAAACATAGGCTAATTTGCAATGAAAAGATCTCTTTCAAGAACAAAAGGTTTATCCAAACTCATTATAGACTGCTTTATTTGTCCATTTCTCTTACAGAAAACCTCCTGAGAAGAGCATCGTCTAAGCACTAAATTCCCCTTTGAGGCTCCAGTCTCTCAGTTCAGGAGTTTAGTGATGGCTGTCGCCACTTTGACGCCTCGCTTGTCAATCATTCATCATTTTCTCCCTCAGGGCTCTCAAGGCTAATTCTATTTTTACCCAAAGTTCATTTTGTTTGGCTCTTTTCTCCAGTCTGCATTTCAATGAGATTACCCGTGAAGCATTACAAAACGAAATGCACTTTTTAAAATTCTATGCACATTGCAAATTCATTCGCCGGCTTCTTGAGTGAGGTGACGGCTGAATCATCTCCAGCTGTTCTCGCATCCCATTTTTCGACATCCAGGCTTGTGAAGCAAGGTAACATTTATTGCTTAAATGTTGCTCTTCCATAGCTCAGGACACATAATGTCATTCTTGGGTTTGTCTCAATTAAGTACATTGTTTCTCCTGAAATGGAGAAATAAAAACTGTCACACATGAATCAACTGACATTAGGGTTTTCACAGCAAAGAACCTTCCACTTCTTTTTTTTCTGAATCTTTTAAAATGTACAGTAAGAGTACAGCTGTAACATGAAAAGAAACAAACACCCTCTATGAAGACAAGATGAGATCATCGGAGTCTTCTTCTCTTGAGACGCAAAAGTGCATTATACTTGCGTCTGCATGGGAGAAACTATTTAGATGCTTCCATTTGTGATTTGCCTCATTTTTCTTTCCATCGCGCTCACACGCGCGCTCTCTTCATTAAGTCTGTACGCACAGATCTGACCCGAATACATATTCTACGTCGTGAGGGAGGGAATCTCCACGACTGATGCATAAAGCGTCAGATCCTTTACCTGTGTCAGACTAACGCCACATTCCTCCACATCTGTCCGCCGCGGAGCTGCTAATACACCGGGCACACGAGCTGCTGCACGCGCTTAATCAAGTGTTTAAGGACAGACGGCGCGCTAAATCAAACCTCGGACAGCTTCATTGATAAAAGCAGTGCGCGTAAGTGGCTTAAACACGCTCACCTCCTGCTGTCGTGCTGGTGGCGGAAGAATTTCCACATCCCATTTTGGCATGAACACCTGCTTTAGATGAGAAGGACGAGTGAGTGAAAGACGGCTCAGATGTGATGCATGAGCTCCCTCAAATGCAGTCTCGGTCAGTCCAGAGAGAGAGAGAGAGAGAGAGAGAGAGAGAGAGATGCTCGAGCCTCACGTGATTCGCGCTCTCCTCCACCCTGACAGTGTTGCCGTGGAAACGGAGGGGGGAGAACTTGAGTTTAAAGGAACTCCTGACCGGTCAGAATGTACAAATACTTTAACAACATAAATAAAATAGTATAAATAAAATCAAGCAAGCTGTAAATAATATTTTTAATGTAAATAATCAACTTTTATAAAGTATAGTTAATGTGGAATTTTAATTGATCAACTGTTAAAAATTAAATAAAAAGCAATTAAATATATTCAGGTTAGAATTGTAATAAATGCATAAAGAGTTTACATACAAATAATTAAAAGAATATTAGATTATTTTGGCTAAATAAATAATATGGTACTAATAATTTACTAATAATTACTATATAATGTATGTACATAATGTATATTTCTAATGAAAAAGGTACAAATTAATGCACAATTTAAATGTATTTATTTGAAAAAATAAACAATTCAGGAAATATATATTTATAGGTCTGAAATTTGATAAATCTTTAAATATACATTTATTATTTACATATACATAATTAAATCTTTGCAGGTCGTTATATTATAATATTTTAACTAACTAAATAGGACTAATAATAATAATAATAAAAACCTATCTTTGCAGGTCAGAAACTGACATTATTTTAATAAATAAAATTGGACAAATAATAACAAGCAAGCAAGAAATAGTAAAATGTCTATTAATAAAATGGACACAAATTAGTAACAATTTGATACAAATTAATTAATTTATTAAATATTAAAATGAGCAACTAATAGAAAAAAATAACACAAATTTATTTTATTTATTTTAAATTAAAAATACAATACAGTTTTGTAGAGATGTCATTATATTTAATGTAATTTACATTCACAAATAAATACTCATAGGCCAGAATGTGAAAATATCAGAGCTGTTAAAGGATTAATCATGATTAATCACATCAAAATAAAAAAAATTCTTTATTATAATATATTTGTATGTACTGTGTATATTTATTAAGTATGTATAAATACAAATGCATGCATGTATATATTTAATGAAAATATGTTATGTTTATATATTAAATATATTTAGATTTAATATAAAATATAAGAAAATAAATATAGAAATGCATTTAAATGTAAATACTTTAAAAATATATACTGTACGTGTGTGTTTTAATATAAACATAATAAATAAACACAGCTTAAACACATATTATGTAAATAAAGACTTTTATTTTGGATGTGATTAATCATGGTTTGACAGCACTAGAAAATATTTAACAAAATAAGTAAAATAGGATAAATAAAAACAGGAAAGACTAAAAGCAAGACATTATTAAACTTTAATTATTAAAATGGATACAAATGAATAAATATTTACTAAAAACAAAATACAATTATTATTTAAAATAATTAACATTTACATTTTTTTTAAATGATGAAAAATTAAGATATCATGTTTTGTTTTCTTATATAAAATCACCAGATGCGTTTGTGACATGCAGTTTATATATTATGACAATGCTAACTATGTTGTCAAGTATTTTATTATTTAGTTTTAAATTAGAAATAAATACAAAATAACAAATATGTTAGATGTGGTAGAGTTTTAGCAGCCACTGAAAAGCTGTGCAGTGGTTAAGTGTAGAGTAGACTGTGCGTCCAGCTTATAAAACCTGACCTGAATACTACAGAAACCCTGAAAAGGTGGCATGCCAAAAGCAGAAAGTCATCAAGAGCCATTCCAAAAACAACCGTCTCCACACTCAAGCGCTCTTTTATTTCTGGGTAATAAACATCAGTCATGCTCTGCTGAAACACATTTCTGTTTTATCCGCTCAGCCTTGTAGAGAAACTCAATAGAGACAGACATTAACACAAGGACTCTGAAGAAAGTAAGGCCTGTTTAAAGCCTTCCTGCCTGTCTGTCACTATCTCTGCCTTTCACAAATCTAGTTAGAAATCCTTTGAGCTGATGACTAACAGAGGACACACAGATGTTGGTTTCTGAGTTAAAGGACTGGGATCACGAGTGCTCTTCACTGAGGTGTTAACAAAGAGATGTTTGTTATGACTGCGTCAGGAGCCGCTATGGGGCCACCGGAGTCTCCCAAACTTCCTTATGCCCCTTGGCACATGATGCAGAGATGCAAACACACTTTTGATCAGACAGTGGACAAAATAGGAGTTCCTCTTTGTGGCTAATTGTGACTGAGAGTTATTATCTCAATGAAAACCAACCTGACCCCGAAAATACTGTAAATGCGTAACTGATAACATTAAACTATGTTCCATGTTTTACTGCTTGTCTCATATAAAAATATGTCTAATAAATAAATGTATAAGAATATTTATTATATAAGATACATCAAATCAATCTATCTACGAATATACCTTTAAACTTTGAATGGGAGGCAATATACCAGTGTAATCCAGCAGAGGGTATTATTGGATAGAAGTTGGCAAGCTTTTCGACTTGAAGAAAAAAAACAAAACAGCACTTTATTTTTCCCTTTTAAGATATAACATATGATTTAAATTCCCCACGACAACACTTTTACTATTTAAGACGTTATATTTATGCGTATTTTGCCGCAGAATAAATTTTAGCAAATAGGACTTCATTACCCAGCATGCAATTAAAGCAGTTCCGGATCGTCTCCCGAGCCGTGTTCTCCCGACGCGCTGGGAAATGTAGTCCTCATCCCTCTATTCCGTTCCTACCTTCTCCGACGCGAAAGATGCCGGCCGTACACCACAAATTATTACTCGAGGAGGCCTTGCAAGACAGCCCGCAGGTAAAAAAAAACGTCTACTGAACCTTTGTTCAACGCTTTAGCAGTCATAACTGTTTGGCTTTGTGCGTTTAGCGTTGCAAACCAGATGATGCGGTTGTCGAGGGGAGCGTTCGACGCTGGTTGCAGCGTTTATGTGCCAGCTAATCGAAACAAAACATAGTTTCACGTTTAATTGTACTGCAATATTAAGCGGGGAATCACTTCAGCACTTTTAGTTACCCTAATTGCATGTACGGTCAATTTTTAAAGCCTTTTATAATCACGTCAGCGCCAAATACGAGACGAGATGTTGATCATATGTTTATAAACATGAGAGACGCGCCTCAAACATACGTGCATCTGACGCTGCTAACCCGCGTCTTATATTCAGCTTAGATGTTATAAAGTTGCAAACGGGTTGCTAGCAGTGAAGTTGTAAATTAAGGGGCCTGTATGGGAGGAGTGAGATGTTGTTTAGGTAGTCCAACCCACATAAGTCTGATCCTCATACATAATTAGCATCAAATATGAGTATCAAATCCAAACGCCGTCCAGTGAAACACACACACCCACACACACACACACACACACACACACTTTCCTTATTACTGCCTGTGCAAAAGTAATTAGACCTAATTTGCATGCCATTTTCTAGCAGTTCAGAAGCGTGAAGCCTCTCCCACATGCTTGAGATACTGTCAGTGTATTAATGATTTACTTTAGAAGTCAGAGTTCTGTGTCTGAGTCATGCCCCATAATGCTCTGTGCTGGAGATTATGAACCCAGAGATGGTGTCCGCCCCATCGCTCGCTTTGTTTGCATTGGAAACACACCCAAAAAGTCTGTCCTGATCCCTGACAGAACACACCTGTGGATACACCCAGCATGCTTCACGCCGCACAAATGCTTATTGGGTTCATTTAGCACATTTGACGCTGTGTGAATGAATACAGAGAACTGTGTGTGTCCTGTGTGTGCAGACGCGGTCTTTGCTGAGTGTGTTTGAAGAGGATGCAGGCACGCTCACCAACTACACAAACCAGCTGCTCCAGTCTATGCAAAGAGTGTTTGGAGCACAGGTACACACACACACACGCTCATATTGACTGTCAGTTTGTTGCACACGAATCACCAGTGCGTGTTGTTTTAAAGATAAAAGTTGGTTTTTTATAATCTTTTAGCAAACTTTTCTTTACCGATTAAACACATTTTGTTTGCTGATGATGTCAGTTGTGGAAAATAATAACCACAGCGTAATATTTGCTATCCAATCAAATCGTAAAGGATAAACCCAAGTCACGGGTAAACCCCCAGTCTAAATGCCTTAATGTGATGTAATTTTGGGTAGTTATAAAAATTGATTATATATTTATATCTGTATATTTAGATATTTAACTATATATTTGGGAGAAGTACATTTATGTTATATACACTACTGTTCAAAAATTTGGGGTCAGTAAGATATTTAATGGTTTTTAAAGATGTTTCTTTTGCTCGTCGAGGCTGCATTTATTAGATTAAAAATCCAGAAAAAAAAACTGTAATATTGTGAAATATTATTTCAATTAAAAATAACTGTTTTCTGTGTGAATATATTTTAAAATGTAATTTATTCCTGTGATACAAAGCATCATTACTCCAGTCTTCAGTGTCACACGATCCTTTCAGAAATCATAATAATAATACGCTGATGTTTTATTATCAGTGTTGGAAACAGTTGAGCTGCTTAATAGTTTTGTTTTAGGATTCTTTGATCATTAAAATATTAAAAAGAGAAGCATTTATTTAAATTGGATAATTACGCTACTGTTCAAAAGTTGGGGATCAGTACATGTTTATTCTTTCTTCTTTGAAAGAAATGAATAATTTGGCTGCAAAACTGTTTCCAACACTGATAATAAAACATCAGCGTATTATTAATATGATTTCTGAAAGGGTCGTGTGACACTGAAGACTGGAGTAATGATGCTTTGTATCACAGAAATAAATTACATTTTAAAATATATTCACAAAGAAAACAGTTATTATAAATTGAAATAATATTTTACAATATTACAGTTTTTTTCTGGATTTTTAATCTAATGAATGCAGCCTCGACGAGCAAAAGAAACATCTTTTAAAACCATTAAATATCTTACTGATTTATTCATTATAACTTTAATTTCTCACAAAATTCCCGCAGTGTATATTCTCCTGTTTCAGATCTGTTTGTGTTGTATAAGACTTCACAGCAGCTCTGATTCTGCATCTGACTAAATGTATTCTCTGAGTCTCTGCAGAATGAAATGGCTCTGGCGACAGAACAGCTTTCGAAGCAGCTCCTGGAGTATGAGAAACAGGTAAGCAGTTTCTACTTCCTCTTTTAACATCTGCGGTGCTTTAGTGTTTGAATGTCTGATTATCAGGTGTGTTACTGATCAATCTGACCTGATGCTTCGTGGGTGCAGAATTTTGCTCTAGCCAAGGGTGACGAAGAGGTGATCAACACTTTACAGCACTTCGCCAAAAGTGTTGAAGAGGTGAGAAGACACCTGCTGTGTGTGTGTGTGTGTGTGTGTGTGTGGAGGCCATCAGTCGTGTGGCAGGTGTTCTGGGTTGGTTCTCTCATGCAGGTTGTTTGATGTTTGCCAAGATGGCGAGATCACCTGATCATATGGCCTTCAGCTTAATTTGCTAGATCGGTGTTTCTCAACCCTGATCCTGCACATTTTCTATGCGTTCCTTATCTGACACACTCATTTCAGGTCCAGAAGTCTTTCTTCTCATGAGTGTGTTTGATTGGGGAGGCACACATAATGTGCAGTGCTGGGGGCACACAAGTCCAGGGTTGAGAGATATTGGACGAGATCAAAGCAGAAATTCACAGTGTGACAATTAAATTTTCATTTATTGTCCACACACAGCTCACTAATAACTTCATGTTATCTTTAGTTGAACTCTCTGCACGCTGAACTGGCAACTCAGATGGCAGACAAGATGGTGTATCCCATGGTGCAATTCAGAGAGAAGGACCTTACAGGTACTCACTTTAAAGAATGTGTTCTTTCTTTTTTTATTCATATTATTATTGTTTATTTTAGAGATGGTTTTAGTTTATGTATTTATAAAAAAATATTTACAAATATTATTTATTATTATTTTAAATAGCATTTTATAATAATATTTAAAAAAATTAACATTTCTTTCTCAATCATTATTTATTAATATAATTAGCACTTTTCAAGTTTGTGTTACTGTGCCTTTAAGACTCTTACATCCATTTTTATTTTATTTGTTTTGTTTATAGTTTTATTTGTTTATTTTGTTTTATAAGTGTTAAAATACAAATTTTAAAAATATTACTTAATTTTCTTGTGTTTTAAAAAAAAATATGTTTATGTTAATATTAATTCAGTTGTTTCCTACACACATAAAATTTCAAACAGGCGAATTTAATGATAAAATGATTCTTTAATAAAAAACAAAAAAAGTATGATAATTATTTATATACTTTTTTATAATAAATATATTTGGTCTGCTTGTTTTTTTTTAGTTAATATTAACTTTTTAACATTTTTAAATTAGTAATCATTTATTATTTGAACATTAATGTCTTTGATTAAATTCTAAGACAAAATAATAATAATAATAATAATAAAATTGTTATACAGTCTTATTTATTAAAACAGTAATGCTGTTTTTTTTTCTTGGTATCTTTTTGTACCCTTTTGTGTCTTTCTTTTTTCTTTTAAGGGCTGTATTTTATATGTATGTGTTTTATTTTTATATGTGTTTTATATTGTATATGTATTTTTTGTTTTAAAAAATGGATATCCTGTTGTATAATATCTTGAAGTGAGTGTCAGGTAGTCAGGTCTCAAAATAAAGTGCGGGAGATTTTAAAGTGCTGATGTTTGTTTCTCAGAGATTAGCACACTAAAGGAGATATTCGGCATCGCCAGTGATGGTATGAGCTCAATAATGTCTTTTATTATTAATAATAAATACAATTAAATATTTCGATGCTAAATGAAAACTACTTTTTCTGTTTCTCTTTGTCTTTTCAGAGCATGAAGCTGCCATGGTCAAATATAGTCGTTTACCTAAAAAGAGAGAAAATGAAAAGGTTAATAATATTGATATGATGTATCTGCTGGCTGATATGTTATATGAAAGCCATTAATCAGAGTCCAGTATGGAGCAGTTAAGTGTGTGTGTGTGGACAGATAAAAGCCGAAGTGGTGAGAGAAGTGGCGTATTGCCGCAGGAAGCAGCATCAGGCAGCGATGCAGTATTATTGTGCTCTGAATGCGCTGCAGTACAGGAAGAAAGTGGCCATGCTGGAGCCCATGCTGGGATACACAAACGCTCAGGTCTGACAACCTCAACCAGACATAATAATGTTTTATATATATATAAATAAGTTTTGTAAAAGAACTGTACGCCTATGTTACTTCCAAGTTGACAATCAGTTATTTAAAAATATTTGAATATATTTCTTTTAATATTTTGGTATTTTTAAAAATAATTGTATAATTTATGTCAGTATTCACTAACTTGTGAATATTGGAGCCTTGTTAATCCTATTAAATTCCAAGTTGACAACAATTTCAACATTTTATTAATAATAATATTGTTAATATTTTTTTTAATGTTCAGTTATTTTTGGAACAATTTTTTGTTTATATATTAATTTATAATAGTACTATTTAATAATATTATTTATATTACACTTCATTACAATTTCAAGTGCACAATTTAGTTTTTGTTTTTATTTATATCGGTATTTAAAATTCAGTTTTTTTATTGTATTAAGTAGATAAATTTGTACAAAATACATAACTAAAGTCAACTAGTACATAATTACTAAAATAAATAATTACTAAATATTTTCTGTAAATATGAACTCAGTTATTTCTGGAACATCAAATTAAATTCCAAGTAGACAAGTTTAATAATTATTTAATTTTATATTACACTTTATATACAC
This sequence comes from Enteromius treurensis, assembly GCA_032275025.1. NCBI lineage: Eukaryota > Metazoa > Chordata > Actinopteri > Cypriniformes > Cyprinidae > Enteromius > Enteromius treurensis. The sequence goes on from JAUCMU010000053.1 coordinate 3,629,634, forward strand.
TTTCAAATAAATATATTTCAATTTTTATCAAAATTTCTCCCTGTATTTTGTTTGCTTTATAGCTATATTCATCTAAAAAGCAAACAAATACTGTATTTTGTTTTTCCTTTCAAGTAATATTAGTTGTTTCTAAAACAATATTTATATTACAAATTAAAATAATGATTTTTGCTTGCCATCTTTAAGATATTAATAATATACATATAAATTTGGTTTCTTTTTCATCAGTTATGACTTTTTGCTGTTAAAAAGTAACATACGTTTGTGTGCTAAAATGACTATGTGTGTGTGTTTTAGTGTACATTATTCTCAATATAGTACATATAATCTCATATCCCGTTTGTTGACAGATCAATTTCTTTAAGAAGGGCATGGATCTGGTGTCGAAGAAGATGGACAGTTTCCTCAGCTCAGTTTCTAGCATGAATCAGAGGTAAAGCAGCGGGCTGATGTCTGTGATTGCTCATTGATTGGCTGTGATTGACTGCTGTGTCTGTGTGTGGGACAGTATTGAATCTCAGTTAGACGTGGAAGCAGAGGTCATGCGCTCGTCCCAGAGAGAGCTCCTGTCCGTGGACGACAGCGTCTACAAGCCGGACCACGATCAGGTCCCTGTTAATCGCGCCCTCATCCAGAAAGCCGGTTACCTCAACATCAGGAAGTACGAATCAGTGTATGTGTGTCTGATGAGAGCGTCCCTGATTTAACATGCTGACCTCTCTGTATCCCGCAGTAAGACGGGTCTGGTGACGACGGCGTGGGACCGCTTGTTCTTCTTCACGCAGGGAGGTAACCTGATGTGTCAGCCGCGGGGTGCAGTGGCAGGCGGGATGGTCCTGGATCTGGACAACAGCTCTGTCATGGCCATCGAGTGTGAAGACCGCCGCTACTGCTTCCAGATCACTTCACCTAATGGCAAAACGTACGAAAACTATTGAGTGTGTGTGAAGCTTAAGTGGGTTTATACACACACACATATATACAGTGGGGCATAAAAGTATTTAGTTCTCCCTCTTAGAAAGATCTGACTCCATACATAATACACAACTAAAACACTACTTCAAATCCAGCTGTTATGTTAAATTTATCTGAAGGTATGGACACATCCGAGTGAATCGTGGGTTTCCTCTCACCTCAGCATCAGTTTCGTGCTGAATGATTAAACAGGGCAGAATGATGTCCTGACGTGGAGCTGATCTCTGCTCCTGTCTGCTGTGTTAATGGAGGAAGATCATTACTCCTGAGAGAGCAAACAGACATCAGTGTTCAGAAAGCGTTGCGATGTGTTCCTGGGGTCACCATCTCTCTCTCTCTCTCTGTTATCAGGTCTCTGATTCTTCAGGCTGAGAGTAAGAAGGAATATGAAGAGGTATTTCCTCGCTTCAGTAAAGATGCTTTATTTATAGTATAATAATATGCTATAATATTATAATTGTTTCTGTACACTTCTTTGATCTGTCTCCACAGTGGATTTGTACCCTTAACAACATTTCCAGACAAATTTATCTAACCGACAATCCAGAGGTATTTCTGTCTGTCTGAAAGTGTGCTTTCAGTGATCTAACCAGATTATAGCAATTACACACACACACACACATAAAATGTTTTTTTAATTATTATGTGAGCACTGATTAAATCCTAGCAGCTGTATGGTATATAAACGTACAAATAATAAAATAATTAATTATAAATATTTTTTTAATTGATGGCAAAATCAATTTTAACAGTATTAAAAATGAAACCTAAAAAAACAACAATGTGATTTTTTTTTTTATTGATAATAATTTATTTCAATTACGTTTTCTCCGTATCAGACACATGATGCGAGCACTGAGTGTGTGTGGTGTTTTCAGGCTGTGGCGATCAGGTTGCATCAGACGGCTCTCCAGGCTGTGACGCCCATCACCAGCTTTGAGAAGAGAGCAGAGGGTTCTCCAAACCCTGACCGGTACTAATATTTCTTGAAGACTAAACACTCGTGCACTTATAAATCTTTATAAATGATTTGATCCTGTTTTTCCTCATCCGTAGAGTGAAACCAGGCGGAGTGAGCTCTAGAGAGCCTCAGAAACCCCCAGAGACCCTGGAGCCTGAAGATCTGATCGTCCCAGGAACACCCATCCAGTTTGACATTGTGCTGCCTGCGTCTGAGTTCCTGGACCAGAACCGAGCCGGAGTGAGGTCAGAGGTCAAACACCACCTGAACACACGAGAGTTTATAACAAACAGTTTGTCCTTTTGTAAAATGTTTATGTAGATTTATCACTTTATGGCCGGTGTTTGTGTTTTACAGTGTGTTTATAGTTGTACTGTCTCTGCTGAGTTTTAACTGCTTGTTTTCTGTCAGACGCACAAACCCCTTCGGTGAGACGGAGGATGATGACAGCGCTTCAGACACACACGGTGAGACCAGCCCATTTCCACTGGCAAACGAGAAGTGTGCTACTTTGTATATCACCATGAAAATACTGAGAATATACTACTAGAAACGTAGATTTAGTTCCTTATGATAATTAATTAAATAAAGGCAAATTTAAACAAATAATATAATACACTAAATATGAAATATATTATTAAAATATATGAATAAATTATTTTGTCATCAGTTAATTTATCCTTAATTGTTTTATGAATTTATATATATAAATATATATATATATATACACACGCACTTGTGTTTTTATATGTTGTCTATATTTTTTCTGTTACATTGTGGCATCTATATATTAATTGATTCTTGTTTTCAGTGAAGTTTGGTTCAGTGAATATGATTACGTATTTTATTTTATATTTATATGTTTTATATAATGTTTTTTATATACTTTAAAACTTTTGAAAAAATTAACGTGATTTAGCAATATTTAAAATATTGTGAGGATTTTATATATACTGTTTTAAATTTTTTTGTAATATTTAATTTTTTTAAATAAAATTATTGTATTAAAAATTTCTAATTTAGAAAAACCAATGACTAATAAAAATTGTATTATACTGTATATAAAAAAAATATGATAAATATAACTTATGTGACTTATCTTAATAAATATATATAAATATAAATAAATAAATATATATAAATATAAATATAAATAAATAAATATATATAAATGTAAATATATATATAAATAAATATATATAAATATAAATATATATAAATATAAATATATATAAATATATATATTATTATCAAACATTGTTCCTAAAATAGGCTTTTTTGTTGTTGTAAAATATAACTTTTCCCTTGTATTTTGTGTACAATATCCCAGATGCGCTCCTGCAGCAGGTGTTTGCCGTGCGGTTCTTGGGTTCGATGGCCGTTCGGGCCGGTCACGCACAGGAAGTGATCTATGAAGCCATGAGGCAGGTTCTCGCTGCACGTGCAATTCACAACATCTTCAAAACCACCGAATCCCACCTGATGGTCACCAGCAGCTTCATCAGGTGTGTCCGCCAGCTCCCCTTTGAACTACTCTCACACATTTACATTTGTACAGGAGGCTCAAAACTGTTGTGTTTGTGTCCGTCAACAGACTGATCGATCCACAGACACAGGTCACCAAAATCAGTGTAAGTGTTGCTGTATGAGTAAGACTACGCTCGCTGAAGCTAGAGGCGGACAGCAGGAGCATCTCAGTTGTGTGTGTGTTTGTCAGTTCCAGCTGAAGGACGTGACTCAGTTTGCTGCCCATCAGGAGAACAGCAGGCTGATGGGCTTTGTTCTGCAGGCGAGAGATGGAGACGAGGATCAGCCTTCATTCAGCGTGTTCGTTTTTGAGAGCAACACCGAAGGAGAGAAGGTCCGTCTGTACACCATGAACCTAAATGCTTACATTTAATACCAGCTTAATGTATGACTTTTTGCTGTTTCTCCTCAGATTTGTTACACAGTAAACCTGGGGAAGGAGATCTCTGAGGCTAAGAAGGTAACCTTTGAAAAAAAAAAAAAAAAAATTTTTTTTTTTACAATATATTTATTTAAAAAAATATTAATAGAATAAAACATGGTAAAATAAAGCAAATTAATATATTTGTCAATTTATTGTTTATTTTTATGAATAGTGATATATTAAATGATAGTAATAATACAAAAATTGTATTTAATATTTTTAAGAAAATATACATTTTAATATTATATAAATAATAATAAATAGTGATTAAATTACATAATTTGTGCTTTTTAAATCAACTAAATATATTGAGAATATATAAGTATATTGTATTAAATGTATTAATATTTAGATTTATCAATATTACTATACAATATTATTATAAACCCACACATACATATATATATATACATATACATATATATTTACACATACATATATACATATACACATAGATACACATATACACACACATATATATATATATACATATACATACATGTGTATATATATTTATATATACACACATATAACTATACTACTTATTGGTAATAAGAATATATTGTCAAATTTAAATTATACTATTCATTAAATATATGTATTATTATTCACTCATATTGTAATATATCATTGGTACAGTTGGAAGATTATACTTACTTTCATAAGTCATTTCTGAAGTGTACTTGCTACACTTTGCTCATAGCTTGAGCAAATGTTTTTATTAAAGCATGCGCTGATAAATCTTGTGATTTTCTTGACTTTAACCTCAGCTGTTATCCATCTGTTCTTCAGGACCCTGAAGCTTTGGCGCAGCTGATGAAGTCCATGCCTCTGACAAACGATGGCAAGTTTTTGCTGCTGGAGAACGAGATGGGAGACGAAGCGGAAGCAGCCAGACCGGATGATCAGGAGTCAGAGGCCTGATCACTACACACACACACACTTCCTGCTGCTGTTCTGCTGCCCTCCCCTCACATCTCCAGACAGACTAATGAAGGAAAGCCAACAGGGATCGAGTGAACATCAGTCATTTGTTTAGTGCTTACCCAGTTTTCCATGCTCTTGATGAAGGTTAAAGGCTTGTTTTAATCTCTCAGACACAAGTTTACGAGCTAAAGGAATAATTCACCCAAAAATGAAAATTCTTCAGTGAATTCGATTTGTTCCTCATGCAAGGGTATTGCATGACTCTGAATACAGTGCACAATTTTATTGTAAGTTAATGGTACGTTTAGGAGTCCAGCAGGGTAATTCATGTTTCAGTTGCTTTGTGTAGGGAAAAAAAAGCAAGCGTTTTCATTTTTGGGTGTACTGTCACTTTAAGAAAGGAGTCTTTTATTTGCAGTGATTGTCTTTTAAACGTGATTATTGTTAAAACTAACGTTAGATGCTGTTTCAGCTACGAACCAGTTTTTTAATTATAGTTGATTCTGTTGCCTATAATCCAGGAAGGTTTCTCACGCTGCATAAGCAAACAACCTGGAGACCCGAACCTTTATTTGCACATCTTATTTCCTGTTGCATCTGACGTGTTAAATGCTGATTTTCCTAATCCTTTACATTCCAAGAAGCTACCGTCACACTTTAATTGTTATTCCGTTCTTAATCAAGTTCTGCAAAACTGGTATGGATCCCAATTTGCACATTAGCAACTATTTAGTATGCAAGATTAGCTAAGTCTTGAAATAAGCATCCGCGCATGCCAATACTGCTTCAGAAAAGACATTTGTGTTTAACGTTGGTAAAATGTCTGAATGCATTTATTTCTGATAGCTTTTTAAGTTACCTTAAAGGATTGCGTTGCAATTTCGACTCGCTACTTAACATGTGAAGTGCATTTGTGTGCAGATTGGGATTCAATAGAATGCAAAACAAAACGACACTAATTTCTATGTTTTATTTTTGGTTTAAAACATGCAATTTAGATTGCTTTTAAACACTAATTTAAAACCACGAGTATGAGTTTACTTCCTGTTGTGTGTTTACATTTAACAGCCTAAAAACATACAGTAAACAGATTAACTGAAAAACAGAATTCAGACCCATCCTGTACGTGGAAGAACTGCATATCTCAGGGTGGGTGTAGTAAGAAAATGAAGTTAAAAATGGAATTAAACAGTTGTTTGAGTTGTCGGCTGGGACGGATTATAGTCTGCGTGGGCCCCTGTGCAAAACGTTGAGACAACGTTCTCGCCTCCCCCTGAGCAAAACCTTCACACAACGTTCGTGTGGGCTCATGCTGTTGTGGTCCCCTGCTCATAATCCGTCCCTGCCTGTCGGTTTTCACCTTTGTGTTTAATCAAGCTCATGCGTGTGGTTTGCATTGAACTGTTTACATTTATGGACCTGGAGCGACTCCAACCGATCCGGACGTGTTTCTCTAACTCTTAACATGCCACAGTAACCATCTGAAGTGTAACCTGCGATGAGCTTTAGCATGACGAAAAATACAACCATGACTGGATAGATGTGCAGCAGTTATTGGTCTGTTTAGTTTCAGCTCTGTTCCCAATGTAACACTCCAAATAAAGCTTTCTGACCATTTCTAACTTCCTTTATGAGTCTCGGAAGTGGAATCTTGAAATTAAATAAGTTTATTTTACACGTCACATCACATAGTTTAACCTCTGAGCACACACCACAACAGGAAATGATGAATAGCATCAGTACGGAGCACAATGTTGATCTACATACTGACATGAATACTGGAGCATAAGATCCAGAGGGCTTTGATTCACACGCACCACAATCAAGAGTCTTTGTAGTAGTTATTGAGGTTGATCCTCAACAGGAAGTCCTCCAGATGGGGCTGATAGCCTTTATCCACCAGTTTGGTCACCACTGCAGAAAACAAAGAGACAGTTATTGAACATCTTTTTAATGCCTTTGAAAGTTTATCATTTGCAAAAAACATCCCTCTTATGCGGGTTAAAACCTGACTGATAATAGACTTCTTCACAAGCAAATCGATCAAATAAAGTAACCGTACTCAAATACTACACAAGTGCAAGGACTCTGTAGAGACGTCTGAACATCCTGCAGGAACAAGCTGTATTTGTGATGACTGTGTTGGCAGCAATACAGTATTTATTTAGCCAGGTTTTCGAAAGACTGCACCATCTGCTTGTTTTTACAGCAGGTCCTTATCTTTATTATTGCTGTCATATGCACAGTCTGCAAGACATTTTCACAGGATGGGTGCTTTCATTTGCCACAAAAAAGATGGCAATAGATTTGAAATAGAAGTCTGAATTAATGGGCTGTACGGGATACATAAATCTGTAATGTTTTGTACAGTAAGCCAGTGGTTTTTAGCAAAAGGGTGTGACTTTACAGTTGTCATGCACTGTATGTTTCCCAGGTATTGTTGCAGATTACACTAATAAAACAAATAAATGCTAATAAACTTGCAGAATATAACTATAATTATATATTTATATATATATAATTATAGTTTGGTTAAATATGCATGTCAAAACATACACAGTACACACTCATTTGACAGCACTAAAATATGTACGTGTGTGTGTGTGTGAATGTACACATACACATAGGAAGGAAGTGACATGTGGCCAGGTATGGTTTCCCATACTAGGAATTTGTGCTCTGCATTTAACCTATCCAACATGCGCGCACACACACAGCAGTGAGAAGAGAACAACCACACACACACACACACCCAGAGCAGTGAGAAGCCATTGCTGCGGCGCCAGGGGAGCAGTTGGGGGAACGGTGCCTTGCTCAAGGGTCTCA
>JAUCMU010000053.1:3679267-3691498 GCA_032275025.1 Enteromius treurensis
ACTTTGGTGTAAAGCTGCTTTGCAATGATATGTATCATGAAAAGCGCTATACAAATAAATTTGAATTGAATTGAATCGGTTTGAAATCAAATTACATTCCTGGAAATCCATTTCAGTCTGACCGATCAGATCGGATTTAGACTAGCTTTTTCATGTTTTTATGACACGTAAAACGAAAAAAAAAAAGTCAAACATTGTTTAACTAGGTTAAACAAGATTAAATAAATAAAAATGCACATTTTAATATCTTTTGACCAGTCGGTGGCACTGTGCTGAAACTATTGATGAACTTAGGTCCTACATGGTACATGACAAGTACCAAGTTTATTCAGAATCCATCAAAGCATTGCGAGTACAGCTTCTTGTCTATTTTTGCGCACATCTAATCAAACTCGTTCATGCCCTACAAGAACAGTTTGGTCCGTCTGAAATCTTTTTTTCAGCATTGTACGAAGATTATCGGAGCCAATTTTGGTTAAAAATGCTCAAACCGTCTAGGCTAGTTTAGTGACAAAGGATTTCACCTCTTGAACTTTTAGTGCAAATGTGGCCTGTTGGTGGCGCTAGAGAGTTTGAGATAGAGACGCCAAACTTGCTATGGTTAATGTTGAGACTGTCCTCTATCTGTGTGGCAAATTTCATAACTTTCTCACAAACAGTTCTATGGGCCGCCATAGACTTCCAGAGAAGAAAAAGAAGAAGATACTGACTTAAGGAAGATATAACAGATAGATCCATCGGTGCTTGGCCCCTAATTATGCGAACTGACACTTTTCATTCATGTTTCACATTTCCTTTGAATCACATCAGCAGTAAATATTTTGTTCAATTGTGCAAAGACAAATTTTGCCCCTTTACCTCCAATTTGTGAGGCATTTCTGTTTATTTTGGTGGCATTTTTCTCTCTAGAAGCCCTTGTTACTGTCCAACCATGACACGGACTGAAAGTTCTCAGACAGCAAAACAGAGGAACAGATTTCACTGCAGCTGGGAATTCTATTGATATTCTGAGAGGGAGCAGCAAAGGCCTCTAAAAAGTGGGGGCGGAAAATCTGATAGATAGACAGATGGAGCAAGAGCGATGGAAGCATTGAGACCGTTTGAGAAAGGGCTGGAGTACAAAAGCTTCTCCTCAGATAAGGGAGATGAAATGAAGCGTTCATCAAGTTTTCCGTTAGATAAATGCTCGTTTAATCTGCGTCTTGTTGAGCACTTCTGATCGGAGAAGCTCTCATCGTTTCTATCAGAAGCCGAGCGATTCATGCAAGACGCAAACCCAACAGCGAGGGGAACAGATGAAACGAAACGCAAACAACAAGTGATGTTTCCCTCGAGGGGCCGCTGGAGATTAGGATTGGTGTTTCTCGCTCTCACCTCTTCTGGGACGGTCTGTCTGGACCATTCTCCAGCCGACGCCACAACCCTGACAGAAGCCTTCTGGACCAGGTCAAATCCAGAACCAACCACCATGATTGTTCTGCCTCCGCTGAAACACACACACAGTCAATACACAATCATTAGTTTTATTTTGTTTGATGTAAAAGTGCTGAAAGGCAGTGTTCAATAAAATCTTGTTATGCATTGAAATATTTCAAATAATCTTGTTTACATGTGTATCTATCTCTCTCTATCGGATTAAAGCTAGCTATTGGCTTAACTCAGTTCAATGCATGAAATCAAAACATTATTGTTAAAATTCTACATGGGTCATTTTTTAAATAAATTGTAATAAAATAAAAAGAAAATAAATGTATTATACTACAATGTAAAAAATATTTATATATTTCTAAAAATATTCTACAAATATTTGATCATAATTATGCTTATTTTATAACCTTTTTTAATAAATACACATAACACTATATACATTGTCATATTAATTACATGACATAAAATATATTTTATTATTAAGATGTAAAAAATAATATATGTACTTAAAAAATATATTTAAATAATGTCTGGCACAAAGCAGTATTCATCAGTGTACAAATGAGAGAGTAATAATGTAATGGTTGTGTTGAGTTTCTGGCCATCAGAACTGACCAGATGAAGCTGCTCCTGGGCTGGTGGTCAGACACAGAGGGGTTGTTGGAGAACTGGAAAGCTCTGTTGATGGTGGTTGAGGTGTGTTTGCCGTATTGAACTGTTATGGTGAGTTGAGCCGAGGGAACCGTATTGACCAGATACTCAGACAGCTTACAGGTGATCTGCTCTCCGAAGCTCTCACTGACAGACAGGAAGAACACAAAATCAACCAAAAAGGCCAAATCTAATAAAAATCATAGAAAAAACATTCCCCACGATGCACTCACACTCGGCAGGGCACATCGCCCACCAAGATTTGAAGGTCTTCTTTTGAAGCGGTGTTCAGGTTGATCCCAGTGATAGTGAGGACGGTTCCTCCTGCTTTAGGACCTCGATTAGGAGACACGTTCTGTGCTATGGGGTCCTACAAAGATCACATTTATTTGTCGTTCACTTACTGGATAGTTCAAGGTTTCTTAATATGCATTGACTTAATAATTTCTTCAAATTATGGAATATGTGTATAAAATATTATTGTATATTTTGCCATTTTTAAATGTGTTATGGCACTGTATGTTTTTGTAAAATTGTATTATTATTTTCTGAAGCGATAATAATAATAAGTAAAATCAAATGACAGAAATATAAAAATAAACTATATAATATAAATATACAAATATAAAAATAGATAGGTATATGTTTTTATCTGTTAAATAATAGTGATAGTAACAAAACCAATATGTAGTAGTAGATACACAAATATCCCAAAAATAATAATAAATAAGGAAATAAATAAATAATAGTCATGATTAATCGCATCCAAAATAAAGTTTTTTTTAATGGAATATATGTACTGTATATTTTATTATGTATATATAAATACACACACATACATGTATATACTAAAAAAAATCATGTTTATATATTAAATAGATTTTTGTATTTAAGAAAAAAATGTATATAAATATATACATGTAAATATTTTGTAAATGTGGATCTTTGTATGTACATAATAAATATACACAGTACATACACATTTATTATGTTAACAAAAAACTTTTATTTTGGATGTGCTTAAATCACGATCTGCTCAGCACTAATGATTAAATAAACAAATATATAGTACTAGTAATACAAAAATATCCAATATTCCCCTAAAAAAAAGTTTCATGTTCATATGGTTGCATGTCTGTCTGTCTATCTATCATCTATCTATCAATACCCAGCAACGACAGAGCTGTCCCATGCATTACCATCTTATCGTAATGATTACATAATCCAAGGAAATGCATCTGTGTGCTGTCCGAGAGCCGTCGGTATGCTGAACAAACACACACCCTCAGTGTTTCCCCGCGGGAGCGACCGTGACAGCCTGGCTCCCTGAAAACTGATGCAATAAACCCTGCTTAGGCCGTCAGCGCTGATAATTATAAGGCCTGCAGGAGCATAAGACCAGTGGCCACACACAAAACATGACGCTCCGCTGGACTCACACAGCAGCTGAGCTTTGCTCAATTACTGCCTGAGCACTGCATGCTGGGTAATGCAGAATCGTGACTTACCCTGTAAGTGAAGCTGACCGTTTTTGTGGATATGCCTTTCTTCCCTCTGCCCACCACGATTTCCACCTCCCCTTTTTTGTAGAGTTTGGCCGGGCCGATTTCACACACCACACTGCCAGACAAACACACAAAAACTGCTTCGTTCAAAAGATCCAGACACTGAAGTTCTAGTAAACATCTTTTGAGGGCCGCAAAAATATTATACATATTGAATCCCAGGAAAATCACTGTACCTTTTATGCTGTTTATGTAAATACAAAAAAAACATTTTTTTAGAATATATAAAGACATATACAAACATAAAATTCAATGTAATAAAATACTTTTATATTCTATATTAAATGTAAATTATTACATTTAGACATTTATTAAAAATATAATTTATTTAATTATTCTTTTGTATAAATATTATTGTAATATGTGTGTGTGTGTGTGTGTGTGTGAGTGCTGCATGAATAATATAAATTAAATATTACAATTAATTACATGTCATTACATAAATAATATAGTAAATAAAATAGTTTTTAAATGCATTTAATTTATATAATCTTTATATAAATAAATGCATATACACACATATAATAATTTTATTAGATATACACATATAAAAAAATATATTATTGCATTAAATAACTAAATAATTTAGTTGAATTATTATTTACATATGTGTGTAAATAATATAAATAAAAGAGTAAATTAATACATTTACAAACGCATTTAAAAATTTATATATTTTTATGTATATTATTTACATATAAATAAATGTGTATATATATATATATATATATGCATTAATTTATATGTAAATAATATACATAAAATAAAAATATATAATATGTATAATAATATAATTATATAATATAATTATATATAATGTTTGTTATATAATATAATATTTGTTTTATTTTAAAAATGTTCTATACATTACTCTCTTATAGTTTCCACAAACTGTACATTGTCTGCACAGGCCCCACCGATGATCCTGTTCGTAGATCTTAAGCTGTATTAAACCCGAAACACTCCTTTAGCCCTAATGGATTCAAAACGAGGTCAAAATGGGTGGAAGACAAGATTCATTAGCGCTTGGAGCAACTTTTCCCACCCAAACACCCAAAACATCAGCGTGAACAGATGCTTTTAATTAACACCGACCCCACAGATTCCAGATTCATTACGTCCGAAATGTACCATCTCAGAAAACTGATCCTCCGTTCCCCAGACAGACTCTTCTGACAGCGATCTCTCCAGCAGCTTATTTACCATTCTGAAGCCAAACTCTCCCGTGAAAGATCCTTTTCAAACTTGTTAGCAGGCAGACAAACAGTCAGTCAGGCTGAACGCTCACAACAGAGCTGATAAACCCTGATGTAGAATCACTGAGTCAGCCAAGCCTGACATTGCCTGTGAGAAAAGCTCCAAATCCACACAACACGTTCCGGATTTCAAACGTCTACAAATTAACGCTGTCCTACAAGAGCAAACGCAAAGACAAACTCGCGCGCACTTAATATTTCACGCACAATACGTCGCCTTGAGCAGATTCACAAAGACATTATTTGGATCGTTCTAGGGGGCATTTTTTACACGTTTGAATTACGGGTAATTATTTTTTCATTAAGCTTTGAATGAACCAGATTTCTCAAACAGGACGTTCGCTGGAAATCAGGCCATTTGGTACCACATAGATCTGCAGGGATTCTCATTCAACACTAAACACACACTTTGTGAGAGAGTTCATGAAACATGTTGGGATGCATTGTGGTAACAAAACCCAATGAATTATTCCTGGATAACACACAGATGTGAAAACACTAACATGAAGCATAAAAAAGTACTGTACACTTTGGCGTAACACAGCAGCATAAAAGCATTAAAGGGCACAATCCCACATTTTTTTTTTTTTTTGTAATTAGATATGACTGTTGAACTATTTCTTGACATTAAACTCTTTTTAAACAAATCAAATGTCTGCAGTCCTCTTTAAAACTGTAATTTTGGCCTGACCCACCTCAGAAGCCAGACATAATTTATCTTTTTATTAAAATAAGTTTGACAATATCTGATATTCAGTGCAAATTTTGAATTTTACTACATCTTAATCAAGCTCAAATTGATTAGTAAAATTAATGATTTACATTTAAAAGTGTAAATTAATGCATTTAGATAATCATAAAGCAAATAACTAATTTATTTGCATTATATATATAATACACAAAAATAAGTAAAAAAGAAAGAAAAAAATATATATATATATATACTACAAATAATATAAATATGCATGTGTGTGTGAATAACAGAAAAATAACGAATGAATTGCCTTAATATAAATAATATTAATAAAATTGTAAATTACTACGTTAACAAAATTATTTTTACAATTATTTTATTTTATTATTATTGAATTACATATATATAAATGAGTAAAAATAAAATACAATTAAACAATAATATTATATATATATATATATATATTCTAAAATTATTATTTATATTAAATGTAATTAAGTATAATAATAAGTATATACAAATACATACAGTATATATTGGTAGTTTCCTGTCAGTCACTATGAGTTATGTCCTAGCACCCTGATTCGCTCAGTCTGACTGTAGAGAAGTGGTTAAACAATCCTGAGCCACTCCCCTTCATCCGGGTATAAAGAGATGACAGGTGCCTCCACTCATCAGGTTTTGCTTCGGAGCCGCACGTAAATGCCTGCTGCTTTGAAGTGCTGCAATGAAGAGGAAGCTGAAGCAGAAGTTGTTCTGGATCAGTGACCCAATATGACGACACGATCAGCAGTTTCCCTGTCAAGCTAATCCTCTGGGTGTTTCACAAAAGAGCAATTTCTGAACGCGTTCGTTTTGCGTCTTTTTCAAAATGCCGTTTCGGCTGTGTCCTCTTGGGTTACTTGTCTCCCAACGACGGCCACGGAGGTTGTCTTCACCCTATGGGTTTCCAGCATGCTGAAGAGGCCTTCACGGAGAGATGATGTTCTCAGTGCGAGGCCATGCCCCTGGCAGCGCTGCGATCCAACCTTGCTTTCCCTCAAGTTAAGCAGGCACCCTCTGCTGCCAAACGGCCCGGCTTCGCTGCCACTTCGTTTGGAGCGCTGAGGGAAGATCAGATGATGCTCGCTGCATCGGGGGACGGGCTATCATCAGCCAAGGAGTAAGATGAGGAGGAGCCGCGTCCTTCGGGTGCTGTGGCTACCGCTGAATCTGATCCGGAGCGGATGGCCATGCTTGCCTGGGCCGCCGTGCCCTCACAGCCCGGAGCCTTCGCGGCTGGACGGTTAATTCCTGGGGGCTGACTGTGATAGCAGATCACGGCCCACTCTGGTTCCTTTCTTTTCAGAAGTGCATGAGGAGTTGACGAAGTTGTGGATGGCTCATTTCATAGCCAGAAGTCGCTCATCACCCTCTTCCGTCCTCACCACCCTTAATGGCTGGGCAGCCAGGGGCACTTGTTACCAAGGCGCTAAAAGAGCTGCAAAAGGGTGGCTCTGCTCCTGGGTTGATGCTGGAGCTGCGCACTGCGACTGAATTCGCTCTCGCTCTCCCTAGAGAAGGCCATGTCTGCCTTGGTGGCCCGCAAGCCATTTATGGCTCAACCTGGCTAATGAGGGACTCGGACAAGGTCAGGTTTTTGGATACCCCAATCTCCCAGGTTGGCCTGTATCCCAGGGATATCTAGGGAACATCTCGGTTACGTATGTAACCCTCGTTCCCTGATGGAGGGAACGGAGACGTTTTGTCCCCTTGCCAAGACCTTGAACCATCGCTGAGAGCTGGGATTTGTTCTCGGCTCCTCAGCAAATCTGATGAGTGGTTGCACCCGTCACTTCTTTACACCCGGATGAAGGGGACTGGCTCAGGATTGTTTAACCACTTGTCAATTTTTATTGCCATTTTCTCTTAAGCAGAGCAAATCAGGGCTCTAGGCAAGACCCCAGTCTGTGGTCACAACATAACGCCTGCATTCCCTCCATCATTACAGACATTATTTTAATATTTCTATCTATTTGTCTCATGAGGCTGAAGAACAATACCTGAAGTTTAAGCTCCTAAATTTACTAAACACTTCTATTTAGTCAGAGCTCTTCTGTGGATGTTACCTGGTGGAGACGGAGTACCGTTCCCGCAGATGTTTGCACAGCACTCCAGCCACTGTGATGTTCTTAATATCGTCCTTCTGAATGCCCAGGTTCGTGCCCTTAATAGTGACAGCTATTCCTCCTTTCAGTGGCCCGAACCTCGGCGTGATCTGAAACCCATTATAAAATAACACCAGAATCATGAGAGAAAACACCAGAGGAGACCAATCTCACTAAAACAACAGTCAAAGAGGAATTTGTCTGAAAGAGCGAATGTGTTCCCAGCAGTAATTCAGCCACGTGAACAGAACATGACCTGAGGTTTCTATTGATTTTGACTTGAAAAATCTGAAGAGGAGAATGAGAAAAGTTATGAATGGTTGCACTAAACTTTCTGGCTTGTGTTTAGAGTAGTGAGGATTGTCAAAATCACAGCATCATTTCAGAAAATGTTTGAGGTTATTGGCTTGTTGAGACTCACGTCAGTGATCCGGGGGTCGGGACACTCCTCGGGCTCCCGGGAGGTACAGAGCTGCTCGTACACACACGAGCTGAACTGTGTGCACCACACACACTGGTATTTAGGGTCGGCGTTCTTACAAAGGCTGCAATCTTCACGTCCCATAGAGCAGTTATACAGAGTGACTGAAACACAAACACCAGACAGAAATATCTAAACCTGTCGAAACGGTTTTGCATGAACAATATAATAAGTAAAAAATTCATTAAAAAATATTGTAAATAAATAAAAGGGTTAACTGAATAAGTTTTACATGAAATAAATAAAAACAAAATATTTGTAAAAATATTAATAAGTAAAATAAAAACTTAGCTTCGAGTGAGAAGCAACTGAAATTAACTTATGTGAGAACTACTGATTCATTGGTAAGCGAATCATTTTTGTGTCTAATCTTTTAAATGAATCAATTGATATGACTCATTAGAAGTGATTAAAAAAATTGACTCATGTCAATCCAAAACTGTATTTTTTTTTGGTTTTGTTTACGTAATATATTAAATAAATACATACATAGAACACGCGATGTAAGTAAATAAATGATTAAATAACAAATAATAATAAATAATATTTAGTATATTCCATTTATTTTCATTTTAAATACATTGTTTTACACAAATAAAATAAGTCAATAAATGTTTCCAATAAATAATATGAATTAAAACAAAACTATATACATATTTTTTATGTAAATAAGAAATAAAATAACAATTTCTGAAAAAAAAAAAAGAAAAAGAAAAAAAGATGCAAAAAGCACCATGAAATGGTTCATATGATTTGTGTGCTATATTTAAGATTTTAAAAATCACTCAGTGGCTTTGGGTGAGAAACAGCTGGATTGAAGTTATGAATGAATCTTTCTGGTTTGATGAATCAGATGGTTCTTAAACCAGATGATCATATCCAAATTGAATTCTCAAGTTCAACTCACCGAGTCTAACAAGAGATTCAAATGATTTGATTCCTTCATAATTAACAGCTCATGAAAGTGGAAAATCATAAACAAAAACATCTTAATTCTGATGGGTTCATCACACATAACCGCCGAATGACTTCAGAAGTCTTGAAATGTAGTGTATGAATCAAATGCACCGATTTCATGAAACATGTATGGTATTTTTCTTTTCCTAAAAACTTCCCAGTCTAACTCTTCTGCAAGAGCAACCAGTACATTCTTCAAAATCTCTCCTTTCATGTTGCGCAGAAGAAAAAAGGCTGAGCTAATGATGAAAAGCGACTGATTACCGCTAAGGCTGCTGTCGATCTTCTTTCCCGTGTATTTGTCTCTCACGTGGAACAGAACGCTGGTCTCGTGAGCTTTATCAAAGGAAAACTGGAAGAGACAGATCAGAGGGTGAGTCAGACACGCTTTCAGAAGAGGCTCATTTGGACACGAGCTCATCTCAGGTGAAAATATGCCTCTCCGTATCCACGGGCAGTTTGGCAGGAAGTCAGAAAGCCGCCGAACAGTATACGCTGCTCTCTCCGCTCGGCACCTCCAGATCTCTCCTCCACATTAAACACAGGCTGGAGACTTTCCAACAGGGGGAGCTAGAATCTCAAGCTCCCAGAAGAGCCGCTGAAGTGGAGGTAGGTGTCTCTTTACATTGCTAATTGGTTGTTTATCATTTAGCAAGAGCTTTTTATAGAAAAAGATTTACAGTAGAGGAATAAAAGTCTGCCTTGGGCCACGCGTGGATAGAGAGAGGCACAGATCAGTGTGTGTGTGTGTGAGAAACTAACCACATAACCACTGAAAGAGTAGAAAGGTCCCGGCTCTGTCTTGACATCTTCTTCAAACTTCATTAGCTGTGTTCCGATGGTGAAATCACGGCCCTGTAAAAAAATTGCTGCATTTATGCATGAATGTTTGCAAGTTGTAAAAATGTACTACAAGACAAATTCAGACAGATCTGGAAACTAAAATATGATCTATAACAGCTGGATACATTATAAATGCATGGGCAAAATGCATTTTCTCATTTAGTATTTTTCTGTTGCTGACTGTTCTAATCATCTTTTAAAACAATATATGAAGAGTGCATTTAAAAAATATATTATATCATACAATATTTAATATATATATCTATATATATGTAATATAGTATAAGTGATTCATTAGATTGCTTAATAAACATATGCAGTTTATTCAAACACATTTTAGCCCACCTCAACAGCCCGAATTATTATATTTGTATATGTTTATATAAATATATATATACTTTGAACGATCTTGCGCTCTTGAAGAACGACATGTAACAGGAAGAGCAGAAATAGAACTCACCTTGTACGGGTCCAGATTGATGCCCTCAAAACTGATCCGGGTTTTGTATCCGACGGGGATAAGGACGGGATCCGGATTCTCGAACCGCGGACAGCTCTTGTTCTACAACACAGAGACGACAGAGAACTCCGGAAAGTTAAATCTGCTGAAGTCAAACATCCGACAAAAATGAATGAACATCCATTGAAACTAAAAAAACTCATTAACTAGGATGACGTGCATGAATATAACAGTTTATTTACAGCTGAAATCGAATATATCCTCGCTGACATTGGCGACTGTGTCTAATTGCGTAAGTGCACACAATCCATTTTTTCCATCCATTTCGTTCTTATTTTGCTGATTCAGCTAATGTGTTTTGCATTAAAACTTTCAGAGCCAAGTCATTTAGTTTGTGTCCATTTCATCAGCCATGTGTGGCGGTTCCAGGAAGCAGCAAATATCAAAGAGTTTGGAGGCCATTCCTGAAATTGCTGCCACTGGATATCGATAATGATTCAGCTGTATGCTTCAAGAAACGGTTTTGAGAAAAGAAATAAATAAAACATCTTAGACCAGTTGGGTCTGGTCTTTGAAGACGAGAATCACGCGAAACTAATCAAAGTGGTCCAAATCAATGGCGCTGATAGCAGACATACATCACCCAGACGTTTACTCGATGTGTGCTTTTTCATACATGTCATTTTTCGCACGTTTCCTCATCTGCAAAACTGCAGTACTTAGAAAGATGTACTGCATCTTCCTGGTCTTAAAGGAATAATTCACCCTCGGGTTATTCATTAGATTTGGAGAAATGTATCATTACATGCATGGCTCAGCAATAAAAACATCACAATAATCCACACCGCCCCATCAGTTGATGTCTTTTGAAACAAAACACTTGTTAAATCCAACAATAAAACAATGTCACTTTAAAACGTTGCTTCTGCCCAAAATAGGAGTCCATAATCCACAAAAACACTTCCTCTAATGAAAAACATCCAAATCCACCTACATCATTTTTAAAACTGTTTTTTTGTTTGTAAAGCATGCCTGATCTGTGCTTATTTCTCTCCGGCTTTTTCATTGGAGAATCAATACCATGGATTATGGATTTATGTTTTAGCCAGAAGCGACGGTTCGGTTAAGTCTTATTGATGAGTTTGTTTCTTACAAGCACGCAGTTGTTCCCTTCACAAGACGTTAACTGATGGACTGGGGTGGTGTGGATTACCTGTGGATGATTGTGGTGTTTTTATCAGCTGTTTGGACTCTCGACACCCATTCACTACAGAGGCGCAAGAGACGCAATGCTACATTTCTCCAAATCCGATGAAGAAACAAGCTCATCTACATCTTGAACTGTCTGAGGGTGAGAACATTTTTCATTTTTGGGTAACTGTTCCTTTAAGAGTTGTTTTCTCTAAATGCATTAATAAATAAATCACATCATTAGCACGACACTAGTAGGGAAACTATAGCCTATAAATGCTCAAACACATTTAAACAACTTAAGGAGGAGATGCAGTTTTGACGATTTCCCTTTCAAAAAAATACTACTCGAGTGAATAATCCCACTTTTTTTTTTTGTGAATCTCTTCTGATTACAGAAGTAAAATGGTTATGAACACCATTTAGTGTTGATTTTTAGAATTTAACCTCTTAAACTCAAAGTTACATTCAAGTTGTGCCGTGAATTTTTAACCCTTTGCATGCACCAATAACCCCATATGTGGTACCATTTGAAAGCTTAGAATCTCTATTTTATGT